>OZ024904.1:77872485-78117485 GCA_964017125.1 Flabesymbios commensalis | reverse complement strand
CATTTGTCAGTATTCACGACACTTTAACCCTTGAAGCGCTGAAATATTTTTGTATAAACCATGGAGAGCAATGCATTTTTTTTTAATTTGAAATCATCATAATGTCTTAGTCAGCTCTTTCTGCTTCACTTGAATGCTTATGTTATGGACCTACGGCCATTATAAATAGTTTTACTCTTGCAGTGCTGGCATCTACATTAGACGTCAGATTCTGACGTCTAAAGTCGATCCCCATACTGAAAGAGTTAATAGACGTGATACCTAAGACAATCAATTTTTTGTACGTTCAAGTAATGATATTATCAGATTGATCATCAGTTGATTATCATTTGAGCCAGATTTAAACCTGTTTCAGGATTTTTTACAATCATCTTATGATCACGATAGTATTATCAATAGAAAAACCATTAAAATGAATTGAGGATTTACCATGTTAATAATATTTTACATCCTCAAAATTAATTTAATAAATGGTCGATATCGAACTAATTACTGTGAAAAAAACACGTTTTTTTATGTTTTGCGTGACGAATAAAACTTGTTTGGCCTATAGAAATCAATAATCCACTAATGAGCGCAAATTGTATTCCAACTAACCAGGATGATTCGCTCAATGTATGAGTGATCCTGACGAAATAAGAATGTCTGAAATGATTTATACAAACGGTTTGTGAATAATTGTCTGTTCACATATTATTACCACAGTGTAACACACCCTATTCCAGTTTATTGTGTGTCTTTGGGAGAGAGAAACATTGTACTCAGGTTTTGTTGGTCTCTGTGGGGAGATCCCGGTGATCAATGCGATCCGTAGCCTCCGCTGATCCAGAAAAACACGGAGCTCGTAGTGTACAATGTCGTCTCACTTCCGGGCTAACGGCGCATCCGTTAGCCCGACAGTGAGACAACATTGGCTGAATATCTCTGTAGTAATTCAAACGACCAGATACACAAAGCACCCAATCCTACTACGAGTCTATCACGGGCCTCCGCCGGCAAACTAAAACTGCCTCTTTTGTAAACTAATGTAGAATGCCTTGTGGTTTTATTTGATTAGTCGGTGAACAGGACAGCTCAAATAAGCCGCTGTCCGCACAAGTCGCTCTGCATCGTCTGCGTAACTGAATAAACAGATAATAGATCGCTGTTAGTAGTTAAGTGTCCGCTCTGTCTCTCTTCTTCTTAACTTGCTTTGGTCGTTGGTGGAAATTAGACAAAATTAGGGGCGGGGTTGGTAATACTATTCTTTGTACGAACATCTTTGTCAGGCTCATTCAACAACTGAATATAATAGGCCGCAGATCGGAGAATAATAAGAAAACGGCTGGAACCTTCACATATTCTGTCTCTCATAATTTATCTATGCTATATATATTAATTTCGTCTTTATAATTATACATTTTTGTTTTTATTCTTTCCTTTTCTCGTCATAAAGGAGATGTGACACACTGCCTGATATTAATGGGGTGTATTTATATCGCGCAGAGAAAATGCGTCATAATGCCTGATAATAGCGTAGTGTATAGCGTGCAAAGACTAAGATGTAATGCCTAATAATGACAGAGTGTAATGATTGTACTATATTACAGGGTTCGCGTAAGTGAAAGAGCCTGATATGACGAAGTGTACTAACTATGACTATATCATGTATAATTTGTTACAGAATTCGCGTACAGGGAATGCGCGTTAATGTCTGATAATGACGGAGTGTGGATGCCACCATTACTAGATGAATGTATATCACAACAGGAGCTGCAACTCAAGCATGAGGTAAATCATGACAGCTTCAATCGTGCGGCCGTAAATACAATTATGGTTCAATAGTTTTTTTTTAATAATAGATTCACTGCGACTGCAAAATACACTTTCCTTTCGCCGCTAAGCCCGACTAGAGTCGTTTTAAATTTGTTTTATTAGCTGGTTAAATCACAGTTATTGGGAATAAAATGTGTGTTCAAACATCACGATTCGCAAATATTTAGTCTAAAATTAAGCAAAGAAGAATAATTTTTACCCACTTGATGTTGTGGATCGCGGTAGCGAGACACAACTTCAAGTGGTTGAAAATTACACAAGGTAACTTGGTGGGTACATAGTATTTTCGCATCATAATATCAGTCTGAATGTTTGTATCAGGTGATAGAATTTGTGAACCAGGAGGAGGTAAACGAATCTGTGATTCTGCACATGCTGGCAGCCTTGCAGAATCACACAGCCGATGTTCGCTACACTAACCCCATAGACTTAGCTACAGCCATAGATTCACTGGGAAGGATGGCCAAGGCTCAGGTGAATATAAGTAACTGCCTGAATATTTAGGCTCAGTATTGTCAGAATTGATGATTGAAAATATTGTTGTAAGAAACTAAATAAGTTATGAATAGACGCTTATTTGCCAATCAGGCAAATTGCAGTGTGTTACTTATAAACAAATTTTCAACTATAAAGTACATCTATATATTTTAACTATGATTCATGTCCTACTGATCTTACTGTTCACTCCTAGATCAGTGCCGCTCGCTCACTCACAGACACTGCTCAGATTATTAGCTTCCCGCCAATAATCGCCACTGTCTGCGATTTTAGCATCTCGAATTCAGCCGTCTGAGCAACTGACATTTTTAGCCATATCCCATTATGTCCGCTTGGTGACTATAATTTGCAAAGATATCAGTCATTAAGCCTGCCCCTCCCCCCTGCCTCCAGGCGTGCACTAATATAACACTGAAATCTTATTGGTGTCTAACTATACTAAGCCGAATGAATTAATTTTAATGTTTGCCTAAGATGGGCCCTGCTAACTAATACTTTTGCTCCTTCTTTATAATCATCAATTCCAGAAACACTATATTTTTTAAATGTGACAGTCATATACAGTTTCACCAACTGACTGCATCTAAACTTTTAACTCATCAAGTCCCAACCACTCAGTGACCATAAGACTGACTTTAATCCACTGTGACTTGGTGAAACCGGGGCCTGAACTCATTTCGTCATTGTTTCTCACGTTGCACCGACAACGCTGCACCTTTCCCTCCCCAGACGGCTGACCATTCAATCCGCGGGATAATGACCAGGTAATCAGGTGGTAAGACAGATATAAGATGTGCTCTCATATGGATCTGATTACATACTGTGTCTGTCCCTCTGTTCCCTCAGGAGGACGCTCTGGGATGGCTCAGGCCCGGACGCGGGACCCGCACGTTTGGTCTGGATCGCGACAAGGACAAACTTCTCTACCCGTCCTTCAGCCAGACAACCCAGTTCGCTCAAGTAGGTCAATACACTCGGCTCTACAAAGCCAAAAGGCAGTATCCGCTTAGTTGTAAAGTAAACAGATACCGCCTTTTGGCTTTGCACAGCAGTAATACTCATATCGGGTGGTGTGGATGAGCAGTGTGTCATTGATGGCTCAGCAGCATATCCGACGGCTAGCCAGCATTGATCCACTGTTCAGCCAATAAGTGACTGTTGGTGAGCATTTATTGGCAGGGCACATTACTCGAGCACCGTTCGTTGAACTGGTGCTGGCGCCTTTTTCTGGGAAATTCATTGACCTTTTCACCTTTTCAGTGCTGCAAATGAAATTATTCCCATTTCTCAGCAATGACAAAAACTACACGATACTTAATTTATATGCGGAATATTGCTAACATGTGTGGATCGGTGTAAAATTGATTATGTTGATAATAATGAGTGACAACAGTATAATTTTTTTGTCAAATTATCACGATTAATATTACTTTTAGCCCACATGTGTACAACTAATCGATTGTCATTGTATCACTGCAGTGTTCTCCCCTGGTCTAGCTGCAGTTTCCTCCGAGAAAGGAAGTTGTGTTTTTTGTCGTGTTGGCTTATCTGTTTGTCTGTCCGTCAGCAGGATCACTTACAAAGTAATGATTTTCATGGAAATTTACCAGAGGTGTGTCTCGGGCCAAAGAACAATCCGTTACATTTTGGCGATGATCCGGATCTAGGATTCAGCTTACGATCCGGATCTATAATTATTCTAGGCGATTTGTATCTCGGTCCAAGGAACAATCCATTAAATTTTGGGGATGATCGGGATTACGATCCGGATCCGAATGGGGATACGCAATCACTTAGCAAAGAAAGATTCTGTGGCGTCAGTGACCCTGTGTTCGCCTGTAATTGAGATGGTGTTAGTGGCCGGGCATGCAGGGGGTTCAACCAGTGGTTTCATGTCTTCATAGATTTTGTTATGACTATAAATCTGAGATCCGGCTCAATCTCCGATCACTCAGTGTCCTTATCTCTATCTCAATTGCGGACGAGCGTGGTTGCGCGGAGGAGGCTTGCAGTCTCTGACTGACTGTTTAGTCCCATAATTATGTTTCTTCAGTTTCAGTGTAAATGATACTCACCATGATGAATTATTTGCCCAATCCAGCAATGCCTGGGGTTTTCTCCGGGTTACCATCTAGGCATATTTGCCCATTTGGCAGGCGATCACATCAGCGTCATGTTATATAACTGGCCACTTGCGCTCTGCCGTGCAAAGCAGTATCTGTTATTTTACAAGTAATCAGATATTGCCTTTTGGCTTTGCAGAGCAGCGTTCTCAAGGCCAGCTTCCCTGAGGGAAGAATAAATGAAGCAAACCATGTTTTATGACACGTTTTCTGGTAATTGAGATAGTTAGGACACGGTCGACACGACATGTTCACCCAGTGTTGTTTAATGTTAGACCAGCGTCGTAGACGCTGGGCCAACATTGAAACAACTCTGGGTTAACGTGGCGTGTCTGTTTAGAGAGGTGGCAATGAGTTCGCCATATATCTCACTGTAAACACGGTAAGGCTGTAAAACTAGAGCACCAGAAAATGCATCTAAAAAGACACACAACAAATCCTGTAAACGCTGGGCGTTGGTTACGTGATTAAACATGTTGAATGTCAATGGTGAACAAATTATTGATGCTACGTAGTGATCTAGGCAAAGAGAGATATTGGACAACTATGGTTTGGTTACTTCAATTGTCATAGACTTTTTTATTTTTATACTCACACACATAACCACTGAAAACATACTTGTGTAGGGTAGAGACACATAGAGGGTAGATCACCAAGAACACTCACTGAATGTGATCTATGGCAAGCGGCATCTGTGGGTTATATATGAAAGCCCCCTAGTCAATAGGTATAGTCATTATGGCATAGTCCCGGTTGTGGGTTTACTTCTGTCGCGATATTGCCATGATTGTGCTGTGAATTTGATCTGTGAATCTTTTGTGAAATAGATGAACATGATGTCAAGGCCGTGCAATAAGACCAATAAGCCTGCTTTTATAAAGGACAAGGGATGAGAGCAATTTTGGTATTTCGTTTTGTAATAAAGTAGACTATCCCACAATGTTTTCAAAATTTTTAGATTTAAAAAAAAAACACAATTTTATCAACATTTCCAAGAAATTCAGACATACCTCAAAGAAATTATTTGTACACATAACAGGTGGTTAAATGCTAACACAGCATTGGGCCACAAGCTGATGCCGTCGACCCAGCGTTGGACAGACAATCGGTGCTGCAGGGGGATCCCCCACTTTCACATGCCAATTAACGTCTGTGACTTTGAAATAACCTGAATCCAATGGTCTGAGACTGTGGGAATTTGTGGTATAAAGTGTTGTATTATACACACAGTTTTGTCAACATGGCTCTATGCGACTTGGCAATAAACTAGTTTAGTCATTTTTGGTGCCTTTAATTTTTTTTAAATAATTTTAGTTAAGATCAGCAGGCTATATAACTTCAAATGTATTTATTTAAAAAAATGAAATGTCAGGATATTATGCAGTAGCTTTAATGCTGCTGATACATCTTATTATTATTATACAAAATACATAATTAAATCAACGTTTTTGTGGTACATGTGTTTTTCTTTTAATGTTTCAGAGCATGTTCTCCAGCCTGGCGCACGTGGTAGCCGATGGTAACGATCCCGGTTGGAGGGCCACCATGCCCGCAGGTGTGGAGGCTGACCAGCTCATGCTGGTGCTTGACCACACCATGGAGATCCTGGCACATAGTCTGAGATTTCACGTTCACAGGGCGGACGTCTTCGCCGATGTGGCACAAATCCAGATGGAAAATGCCATAATGGGTAAGACTGAGCTCACTCGTCTAGAGTAAGGGAATATGATAGGCTACTGCATTGCAAAGCCAAAAATACAGTATTTGCTTAGCTGTAAAGTAAGCAGATAATATATCTTGATTTTGCAGAGCGTAGTAGTCGAAAGCACAAAAATAGAAGATTACTTTGATTCCTCATTATCAAAGTCACCAAGCGTCAATTAGCGTCCGAAAACTTTTAAGCCCGGGCACTCCACAGGGCCTGTGTTCCCAAAAAGTTACGATATATATCATACGCCTACATAGGCCGATATGTATAATGGTATTATGCAAATAGATAAATATGTTATTCATGGTTCCAAGATGTATGTAGAAAGTGAATTTGACTGACTTTGGAAACGTCGCAATCGTTTCACACAAGTTCCAAAGTGGGTAAAATGTACAGACTTCTAAACATTATTATAATACGGTATACAGCTTTATCGCAGTCCAACACGTTATTAAAACCGCACAACGTCATTTTGGTATTGACCCTTAAAGCGCCAAGTTATGTAATTTTCACCAACTTGAAGTTGTGTCTCGCTACCGCGACCCACAACTTCAAGTGGGTGACAATTGCTAATATTTGTTCAATTTGCGACAAAATATTTGCAAATCTTGATGTATAAACACCCATTTCATCCCCTATATAATACTAGGTGATTTGATCGGCAATGAAACGGATTAAAAACGATAATCGTGACCAGAAGTGAAAAGGGTTAAAATGTCGCATTTTCGACTTTGCAACGTAGCAGATGCTTTCCCAGCAAACACAAAATATTTGTATAACATTTATACAACATCGGCACAACGTCTTCGACGTTGGTCCGACATTTTAGAAATGTTATACAAATATTTTGTATTTGCTGGGTGAGTACTAAGCTGACGATATGTTTTCTCTGGGCTAGATGTGAAGGTAAAGATGGTGAGGACACTGCCGCCTATAAGCACAGACGTATTCCCACCTGTAGTAGAACCACAGGTGGACATAGGGGATTTACCAATGCCAAATCTTGACCAAGCTAGGATCACTCTGCCAGCCAGCACCATGTTTAATCTTAACATCACCACATTACCAGGTAAAAATAAGAACACAGGTAAATAATCCTAAATATAAAGCCAGAATCTCTCTGCCAGCCAACACCAAATAAGTGTCTAAACATCTCCTAAGTCCAGAATAGCAGGTGTATGATCCTTCTCTTTCTAATCTGTTTTTTGTTTGAAATATTATTATCATTATGCTTTTGTTTTTTTCTGCAAATTCAACGTACAAAACTTAAAATGAATGTTTGTATTTTCAGAATATATACCCATTACCATGGCACGTTTCTTCCTGTCAAAGGTGCTTCCAAACCACGACATTAAAATGTAAGGAGCTTTTCTCATAACATTATGCTTTAAAATCTATTTTATATATACAGACACACAAAAGTGTTCTACCCAGCAAACACAAAACATTTGTAGAACGCCGGCCTAACGTCTTCCACGTTGGTCCAACATTGTACAAATGTTAAGCAAATACTTTGTGTTCACTGGGTGATCAATCTATACGTATTTAGCGACACATTATATCTGATTTTGTACACGTGCTTGGTTGCAGGAAGAGTAAAGAAGACAACGTCAACTCTGAACTATTGCAGTTCTTAATGTTCTCAGAAGAGCTACAAGATCTAGACAATCTATCTCACCCTATCATCGTTCACTTGCCTTATTTAAACGTGTGTTTTTATTACATTAAATCTAAATTATTTTGTGTAAATGGGCTCAATGAAGCACATCATATAATAGACAATAATCAAAATTTATTGTGGCAAACTCAGATGTGTTATGTACAATAAAAACATTTTTTATTAGGCAATTGAAACAATATAAAACGTAATCTGCATTTTTAAATAAGATGTTTATGCTACTCAGCACGATTAAGCTGGACAATTCATTATGTAATTATTTCCGCTCATTTTGTTTATTGAAAATAAAAATTATTTTATAATATGTTCATAAAAAAGTATCAACAAATTACTGTAGAAGGTTATGTAATCATGATAGCCTAGATAATCGGAAATCAAATAAATAATTTCATGCTATTTTACATGATCGAAAACTTCTTGGATAATATTAAATACCATCATTATAATTAACCCTTTAACCGCCAACTTATTCAATCTGAATTTTCACCCACTTGAAGCTGTGTCTCGCTGACGCGATCCACAACTTCAAGTGAGTGAAAATTATTCAGATTTGACAAAATGGAGTTCAACTGTTTCCAAATATTGCTGATTGATGTCACATTTTATCTTTAACATGTTTAAAAGGTGGTGCTTAATGTGCTAATACAAAATGAAAACCCTAATATATGCGGCGCCGGCGGTTAAAGGGTTAAAATGGTTAGATTAACATATGTTTTGATTCAAATAGTGTATCATGTGTATATTTATGCCATTTTTACCCACCTGAAATTGTGGGTCGCGGTAGCGAAGCACAATTTCAAGTGGTTAAAAAATGCAATTGAATAATTAACATGTTTAAGGGTTGGTAATAATTATACGATTATGTGTATTGTAGAATTTCAACGTATCTAATCCCGAGTGTGTGACACTTGTACATGGAACGAGGTATGTTAAATCTATGATTATGCCAATCTCTAAATAAGGTGTCCAACAAATTTGATACTTCGAGCATAAGGTTGGATCAACTTTAACAATTATTGTCTAAACATTCGCTTCGCTCGCTGGGTTATAATACAAAATGATAATTTAGTATATTTGCATCCATAATAAATTGCTATTCTTCATGTGATGTGACATATTTTCAATTTATCTATTTGTTTTTGTTTGTTTGATTCAGGTCGTCATCATGGCACTGGTCACGTGACGGCTGCAAACTCCATAAAAATACGTCGACGTACGCAGAGTGTAAATGTTACAAGCCTGGGACATACGCTATCACCACAGACATGTACGATGTCAACGTAAGTACAACGTAGACGGAGTGTAAATGTTACAAGCCTGGGACACGCTATCACTAAAGATATGTACGATGTCAACGTCCTACGTTGTCGTAACTACAACGTACACAGAGTGTAAATGTTACAAGGCTGGGATGTACGCTATCGCTACAGATATGTACGTCAATACTTGTGTCACGACCTCAGTAAGAACCATCTCGATAATTACACTTACGCATTTAGAGGTTCCAAAGATACAAAAGTTTATTCTTTGCTCACTCGTAAAGATTAAATATTGTGGGGAGCTTTGAGACCGAGAAGTAGCGTGCTTGAATTTATTTCAAATCCTGTGTCTGGGAGGAAGTGTCATCATATCCATCTCATCATCCTCAGGAGGTTCTTCCGACCCAGTTTAGCCTATAATTATATGCACGAAGATGGCCTAAAACCCTATTCAATCATTACACGTTTAGAATATACAATGTTACATGGCCAATCCGTTAATTAAATCACAAAAAAAGACATTGCATCCATCATGTTACAGTATACAGTACTAGCCCGCAAAGCCAAGTGCTGTATCATCTTATTTTACAAGTAAGCTGATAGGCCTACTGCTTTTTGGCTTTGCAGAGCAAAATAGGCAGTGCGGCTCAGAAGACGTGATAAAAAGAGGAGACAAACACGACATTCCAGCACATTTAGCTGCAGAGATTTCTAATAATGATGATAATAATCATGGATTGACATCTGGACACAAAATCACTCCTATAAGTCCGCCGTGGAAAGAATCTGAATTAGAAATGCTGCCTTTTGGCTTCCCACGCAGAATTACAACCACTGGCCAGCTCTACACCACACCTGGTACTGATGATTCCTAGTTGGGCAAGCGGAAACACTTCGGCCAGGCTTTGAGCCACCGTTGTGGCCAGGTGTCATTTTGAGTGGGCTATCTGCCACCCCTCTGACATTCCTGACGTCTTTGATGCCTTCATTATGTAGCCTTGACCTTGATATTTTTTCTCGTGTTCGGTGGACTCTGATCTGGTAATTAATTCTATCTGCCTTCAAAGGCATCGATTTTTCGCCAAACGCTAAGCTTCCTCAGAACAGCTTACCTTATCAATATCGTTTCTACTTTTGCTGTGATTGTGTGCTTAGGCTACTACGTGTACTATGAGCTGTTAGCCCTTAGACAGGTTAGAGCACTGATATCGACTGCAGTAGAAATTCTGTGTTTTTATTAGCACCTATATAACCCTGATAACGAGCTGTTCACAGTAAAATATGCGTTCAATCTTCAAACACATTTATGATACATTTATATATAGGGATGATATACGATACATTTATATATAGGGACCTGAATTTCACAAATAACATACATTTTCAGTCACTTGAAGTTGTGTATCGCGGTAGCGAGACACAACTTCAAGTGACTGAAAATTTAAATTGTATAGCTCAGTGATATTAGGATTATTGTGCCTCTGCACTGCTCTACAAAGACAAAGTGCGGTATCTGCTCATTTGTAAAGTAAGCAGATATTGCCTATTGGCTTTGCATGTCTCTGCATTTCAACGATAGAATTTCCTGACTGAATCATTCAGAAAATATTTAATGTAATAACCATGTATCTCATTATGAGCACATTGCACAAGAAAACTGTAAAAATATAGTCCTAACTAAGAGTAAAATATTTATAATGGTCGTATCTTTGTTTATTTAAAAATAATTATGTCAGAGCTTTAAGCTGTTAAGTGCTAGCGGAAGTCACCGGAAATGCCCTTTGTGATTTGTGGCAAATTAAATTTCGCATTCACTACATTTGCGTGCATTAATTATTATTTAGGCAATATCTCAAAAGTTTGTGATGACCCATATTAAATATGCCTATAGGCTACACTTGATCTGCCAGTGGAAATTTCAATAATGTTGCTAATATCATTAACATCGACACTGTGAATGACACGGTGAAACTCTCAGTGACTATAATACTTTAAAACACCGAACCATTGATTGACACTCACACTGACGTTGACGCTGACACTGTCACAGCTAAGCGATCTGGTCTGTCTCTGTCTTTCTCCGTATCGACCACGTCCCACAATAATCTCACCTGGATGCACATTCATATTACGCTCACCATATTCTGCAGCTACAGACGTTGTCTCAACGTCGGTCCAACGTCTCACGACGTTGGTCCGACGTTCAGACAATGTCTGGGGTCTGCTGTGGTATTCTTCATAGCATAACTATGCCTCATTAGCTGACTACAGAGTACTCAATTCCCGTGACGTCACCATGCTATGTGATAGCCCCAATGACATTGATTCTGTGAAAGTTTGTGCACAATGTTTACTGGCATGATATAAACGGCAAATTATTGCTATTGTAGTCATCACATAATATGTGTGTATACGTTGAGTAAATTATGAAAATAAATATAAGCTTTGAGTACACTGTATCTTAATCTTTACAGTGCCGGGATGGACTTTAGACGTCATAATCTGATGTCTTCAGACGTCAGATTCTGACGTCTAAAGGCAATCCCCGCACTGTAAGAGTAAACATATTTATAATGGCCGTAGACACATAACATAGGTATTCAAAAAAATCAGAAAGAGCTAACCAATACATTGATGATGATTTCAAATTGAAAAACCCTTTAGTCTCCACGTTTTCCACGGTTCATACGAAAGAATTTCAGCGCTTTAAGAGTTACTATTGATACGCCAATAATAGTGTGTGCACTTATGTTAATGTACAATACATCACGACATTTGCATGGCAGAATTAAAACTTGAGCAAGAAGTGTACACTGATGTAACATGATAATAAGACAGTGTAAAATAACATTAAAAAATGTTCCGCTAACGTAAATGCATAAACTACCTTGATCACGATAACAGTGAAACGTGAAGGAAATTATACTGTCTGCACATTCAGCAATTGAAGCAGGATTCTGGGTATCTTCTTAAAGACAGGGCCGGGAGCCGCTTTTATATTTACCAAACTTGAACTCTCACAACAAAACATACAGTGATCATTGAAAATGGGTCAACAGCTGTCGTAAACATGGTAAATGATGGATTTGACTCGTTAAATCCCGCTTGTTTCTGACATCATGGTCATGTTAGAGATAAGCTTCATACCTCATTACACAATTCAAAAAGAACTAGAAAGCTAGAAAAGGATGTTATGGAGAACATGTGAGTGACCAACAGGTCGCAGTGCATACATAAGCGTCGGTCCATTGTTGCAAATGCTCCACGTGGTCCTGCTGCAGTTTACTCGCCAGGTGGCGCTTTGGGGATTTATCAGGCCAAACACTTTCGGTAGGTGCTGCCGGTAGGTGCTGCCATTTTGCGAATAACACTCCTACAATGTCAATGAACCAACAAACACAAGATTTGAACCAACATTGGTTCAATGTCTCGTGTTTGCTGGGAATGGCGCTGTTCGCGAGGGAGCAGCAAATGAATGATAGGGAAAGAAATGAAATGAAATGAATTAGGTTTTAGGCCACCGTTGTGCACATAAATAGGCTAAACTGGACCAGGAAAACCTCCTGAGGATGGTGTGATGAATGAGTTGACACTGCACTCCAGACACATGATTCGAAATTCACAGAGGTTCCCGACAATATTGAATAATTACGAGTGAGCCGGAAAGAAACATTTTGTTTCTTTGAAACTTGAAAGGCCAGAGTGGGGTTCGAACTCGCGATCTCCGACTTTCCAAGCAGGCAGCTTTAACCACTGCATCAGGGGAAGAAACCGACTTCATTCCGTGGGACCAGGCCGCAGTGCTAGCCGATATATTTTGTGGGTCATCCCGCAGTATGTAGGCCTACAGAGTCTCCAGCGACGTTTTCATGGCAATCCATCAACCCCCCCCCCCCCCGGCTAGCAGTTTTAAGCAAACCAAATGTACATAATGTATAGACTCGCTCACAGAGTGGCAACTCTATTATAAAGTTGGGACATGTTCCTGTTCTAAATTTGACAGCTCTTATATTAAATGCGGATTTTTTCTTGTTATGTACTCATTATGTCATGGTTAGGGAAATAATCTAAGTAAAAAAAAAACATGATAATTACTGACTTGACTATAATCGTCCGCAAAAGCTCGTTTTTTAACGTTTAGATGGGATGTAGTTGAACAAGATTTGTCTAAGATGAGAGGACCAAAGAAAAGTAAAGGCTGTCAATACGCCAGCTTGGTGCATGTCAAGATTCCCAGAATCGGAAGTCATGATTGCAATCGGAAGTTGGGCGAGGCTGTCCTCTCAAATCCATAACCATTGGCGCGCTAAGTTTATTTTTCGCCTTCTTGAAGTTGTGTCTCGCTAACGCGACCCACAACTTCAAGAAGGCGAAAAATACTCATATTTTGGTTAAATGTCATACTAAACATTTACAAATCCTGATGTTTAAACACACATTTCCTCGCCAATAACTGTGATTTAATCAGCTAATAAAACAAATCAAAGCGTGCTTATTGCCGTGTTTTGGCGTTTAAAGGGTTGAGTAAGCTACCGTAATTAGTGTCACGCGCACGCGAATCTCTTGGCTTTAATTGGATTCTACATTTCTCTGTAATACAGATATTAGAGTGCACGAGAACTCCATTGAAATAATGTAGGCTATTAGGCTCCACAGAAAAGTGGAGCTGTAATCAAGTTATATTATTTCCACAATTTACTGGTTATTTCAGCATCTATTTCTTCCCACTTTATTATAGATTAGGCCTATTCAAGATTATCAAAAAGATCATCAATGAAAAACTGCTAACCATTTACCTGCTAATCATGACAATAATCGTTTTTAATCTGTTTTATCAGCTGGTTACCATGATTAAATTACAGGTATCAGAAATGACATCAAAAAACATCTAGATTTGTAAATGTTTGGTCTCAAGTTGAACAAATGTGATCAATTTTTACCCACAACTCCAAGTTGAATAAAATTTTAATAAATTAACTTAGCAGTGTAGGGTTTAGGCAGATAGGTTCTTCTCATTTTAAATTAATTTTAAAAAAGTGTCCGTGCACATAGTGAATATTTGTGTGTGAAAAGCAAGTAACAGTTGCCAAATTGTCTAAAATTGGTTGACAGCTGATTTAATATTTAATGGCAAATAGTAATGATAAAAAGGAGAACGATATTGAAATCTCATACAGACCTAGGCTATATATAAAGTAGAACATGTACAAAAATAGTAGATAAAGTATCGGCAGTGGATAGTAAAGCACAGAGTGTACATATTACGTAATACATACTAAAATCTACAGAAACGTAGTACCTAAATTGACACTGAAAGACCGCTTGAAGATATTGCCATCATCATGATTAGGATGAATACTAGTACCCAAATGTTCACCCTTACAGAGCCACCTGGTGAAAGAACATGATTGTGCTTTTTTCAAAATAGCCCCATCTGGTGACTGCGTTTACATGCTACTATTGACTATGATTCTGTCCCAAAGCCAAAAGGCAGTAACTGCATACTTTACGAGTGAGCAGTTACTGCCTTTTGGCTTTACAATGCAGTGTAATAGTTAGCGTATTTTGTATGTCACCTTCACGTGTAGCATATTTTTTTATATTTTACAGCTGAATTATTACATTTATGATAATTATTATATATATTATATTTATAGTTATTATATCTAGTTTATTTTTCTTTCTGTTGACAGTGGGACAGAGGAGACCGTCCTATCATACTTATGGCCATCCCGTCTTACATAGGCTGCTCTGTGTCCGCCGTCCTGTGCCTTTTCTCTTGTCTGCTGCTTATATACCTCAGGTAAATATGACAAAAACCACCTACCCAACAAACACAAACAATTTGCATAACATATGTACAATGTTGGACCAACGTCGAAGCCGTTGTGCCGACGTTGCACAAAATGTCATATAAATGCTTTGTGTTTACTATAGGTATTCTAGTACGTAAAAAGATCTTTCACAAAAGCGAGCATGTCTTATTTTAAAGATATAGAAAACAACACTTTTTGACACAAACGGCATTTTTAATTTGCTTATTTCGTTGCATATTCACCGAAATGTTTGGAGAATAGAAAATAATAATTTATGTGATTTAAATTTCCATTATGTAAACAAGTAAAATGTGTAGAACGCTTGTGTTTGTCTTTTGTCACTCCTATATTTATAATAAGTAAACTGTCTATTTAAATGCACTATTGATCATGTCTCTGTACATGTACTTGTTTCCTTTAGAACGGCGTCTAAAACGGCTGCTGTTCACAAGAATTTCGCTCTGGCTATTGTTGGCAGCCAGGTTTCATTTATGGTGGGAATTAACAGGTTTGAACACGAGGTCAGTGCTCAATGAACACGTGATAAACGCATATATTTCAACTGAACATTTAAAGGACTAAGCAAGCTATTCTGCTCTACAAAGCCAAAAGGTAGTATATGTTTATTTGTAAAGTAAGCAGATACTGCATTTTGTCTTTGTATGGCAGTATTGACACTTAGAAGGCTAATCACGTCCACAGCCGTTTTAGGGCTTTATTTTTTTATCTTTTAAACAGGATAATTCGAATGGAAATTAGCATTAAATTTGCTAGATTGACTATGTTTTGGTTTAAGTTGCGTATTTTTGAGTAATTTTAACCGTTTAAGCCCTCACGATGCATTAAAGCATCAGTTTAAATCCCTGAAAACAGACAACTAGGGGTTTTAGAATGAATTGTTCCATAAAACTGGTTTTCCAATACATGGCAATTTTCTATAATTTCCCACCCACTTCAAATCATCTTCATTCACTACAAGTCGAGAATTGCGACAGCAATTCGCGGCTTGTAGTGGATGAAGATGACTATGACAAATTCAAGCTTGAAAGGGTTTTAGCTCACATTATGGTTTGCGGTAGCGAGCCACAATTTCAAGTGGTTTAAAATTGCAATACCATAGCTTCTATAAAAGACTTAATTTGACTACATTGTCATCTTTTTCCAGATGCTGTGTCACGGGTTCGCCGTGGTGATCCACTATTTTTTCGTGTCGGCGTTCTCCTGGCTGATGAACGAAGCGTTCAATCTGTACATAGTGATCACGTACGCGGCGCACTCCCACGGTGAACACACGGAGGGGGGCTCACAGTGGAGATACTATATACTAGGCTGGAGTAAGTATTAACCCTTGCATCGCCGAAATACTTGTTTTTTTAGTGTTTTTTTTCAGTTTGAAATCATCATAGATGTCTTAGTTAGCTCTTTCCGCTTCATTTGAATTATGTCAGGGGTCTACGGTCATTATCATTATTTTTTGTTTTTATTTCAGTGTGGGATCGACTTTGGACGTCAGAATCTGACGTCTATTGACGTCAGATTCTGACGTCTAAAGTCGGTCCCCGCGCCGAAAGGGCTAATTTATACGATGTGTTATTCTAGTGTAGGCTTGATGTTGTGCCAGCGTCGCACACGATGGGCTAACATTAACATGATTAAGCCAACATTGGATCATCGTCCCATGTTTGTGGAGGAAATGTCTAAATAATAAATTATTCGCATCGCGCATTGTTTAGAAAATGAAATAATCCAATATTAATGTTAAAGAGAACAAAACTAGTGGGCTATTTATGACGTTCAGACCGTCAGTGATTATCTTTATTCAAACCAAAGTTCTGGGTTTTTAAACATTTGAAAACACATGATTGTTAAAAAACGAAGAGAAATCCATTCAAATTAATATTTTGAGCCCTTTTTAAATATAATTATTATCATTTCAAATAATTTAAATTATTACAAATAAACCCTCCAAAATATTGATTTCATAACAAACTATAATTATGTTATTTATCAATTTATTCAATAAAACACATATTGAAAAAATGGTATCCTGTATATATTTTTCAATCTTTGCGCTTCGGGAAAATTTCCGATGTGCAGATTGGTCACAGTTATTTATTTAATGTACCGTACATTAAATAAATAAAATGTAATTTGTACTACAACGTTATTTTAGGAAAGACTGAATTGAAATAATTATTTAAGTTTAGTTCTGTCTTTTATAAATGTTTAGAAAACAAATATGTATGTTATTCTCCTCTGATATAGCTCGAAGCAAATGGACGATTTTTTTATTTTGCAAAGTTTACAAATATGTATGTTATTCTCCTCTGATATAGCTCGGAGCAAATGGACGATTTTTTTTTTGTAAAATTAATTACCTGGCCTAGTGGTAAATATGAAACTTTAGCCTCGCGCAGAATCAGAGCCAACACAATAATATTTATCATGTTTATGTTTTTTTTCTTCAAAGTTTTACCTGGCGTTATTGTTGGTGCGTTTGTTGGCACACACTCTGACGACTACTACGCGGACGATATGTGAGTGTTAAAAAATTCATTATGTATCAAATTAGCGATAATCATATACATTTAAATTTGAATTTAGTAAATTCAACTAAATTTCGCCCACTTGAAGAGACACAATTTCAAATGACTTGAAAATTTAAATTTTAACCTCTATAGGTTAACCCTTACACCTTAACCCTTTAACCGCCAAATTATTCAATCTGAATTTTCACCCACTTGAAGTTGTGTCTCGCTGACGCGATCCACAACTTCAAGTGAGTGAAAATTATTCAGATTTGACAATATGGAGGTCAACTGTTTTAAAATATTGCTGATTGATGTCTCATTTTATCTTTAACATGTTTAGAAGGAGGTGGTACTTAATGTGCACAAAAAAAACGAAAACCCGAATATATGCGGCACCGGCGGTTAAAGGGTTAAGCACGACCATTGTCACAATGTTGTAACCTGCTTTATTAGCAAGTTGTTAGAAATGAAATATGTGTTTAACCCTTGAACCGCCGGTACCGATTATATTCGGTTTTTATTTTTTTTATTAGCAAATTAAGCATCAGCTTTTAAATATGTTAAAGATAAAACATGACATAAATCAGCAAGATTTGAAAAGAGGTAACCTCCATTCTGTCAAATCTGAATGATTTTCACTCACTTGTAGTTGTGGATCGCGTCAGCGAGACACAACTACAAGTGGGTGAAAATTACAGTTAAATAATTTGGCGGTAAAAGGGTTAAACATCAAGATTTGTAAATATTTAGTCTAACATTTTCACCCACTTGAAGTTGTGGATAGCGTAGCGAGACACAACTTCAAGTGGGTGAAAATTATTTGTTTTTTGTAGCGCTTTAGGTGAGCACAACGTAATATGTATTATGTTATCATGTTTACACGTAATAATTAACTAATCAGAATATTGGCATACCTGTCACTTGTAGTGTACAGTGAATTATATCATCGCACAGACATGTTTTTCTTCCTCTCGTGGTACTCAGTTTCCCTCATCTTTCTATCTGCATGATTTACTGTGATAGATTATGTAGTCACATTACTTCGCTAGCAGGTTAGCTTACATGTATCTACATCATCTACATGCACAGTGATTTTGTTCTAAATATATTAACATGGAAGAGATGTAAGATACATTTCTTTGTATTTGCATTATGCGTTTTATGCGATTTGCTACATGTAACACGTCGCAAAAGAAGACTAACATACGAATATAAATACGAATACGAATAGTTTATTGGATCAACACATGACAAGTTGCAGAATTTATATATCCACAGTCCAAAAACCTATAATTTCCGATGCTACGATACAGGTATATCACATCAACGGTAATTAAGCAACTGTGATCATCATGCGGGTGTGCTGAATTTATCAGAAACTCGACTTATGCGCCACCTGGTGATTGAGACGCAGTAGCCTGTAGTGATACGTATCTGTCACCTAGTGAGCATTGTCTAAATTAATCTAACAACATGCTAATGCGGTTTCCTGTTGTCTGTCACAGTCTTACATGTGTGACGAATAATAATTTAGATGATAATCACAATAATTAATGAAGAGTGACATGGGTTTTAACCCTTTCGAGCCTGAGTTTACCATTGTCATCTTCGTCCACTACAAGCCGCGAATTGCTGTCGCAATTCTCGACTTGTAGTGGATGAAGATGATTTGATGTGAGTGAAAAAATAAAGAAAATTGCCATGTATTGGTAAACAAGTTTCATGTAAATTTCCTTCTAAAACCTTTAGTTGTAGGGAAATAAATTGTGTTTTCAGGGATGTAAAATGTTGCTTTAATGCATCGTGAGGGCTTAAAGGGTTGATTAATTAACCATTAAAGCGCTAAAATAAAAAAATAATCTGAAGTTTTAAGGGTTATTGATGTATTCGTGTCGAAAACAGTTCTTACACGCATCTATATCATCTATAATAACTCATAGTATCTGACCAGTTTCCAGGCTATTGTCGTCATGCTGTCTGGCCGTTTGTCCGTTTGTCCGTTTGTTCGTCTGTCCACCAATATTAGTGTCATAACTTGTTTCACGTTGCTGAAATATACAATAAATTGATTAAAGCTTGATTCAATTGATATCTACCCCTCTCGATGACCAGTGTGATCTTCATTTCATGTACCCTCGACATTTTTGTGATTATCACTCTCAAATTGACACCACATCTCTAATTCATTGATAACTCGGATATAAGTTAACATGGACCCAAGGCGAATAAATTTACAACATTTACATTTTTACGCCTGCAATGACGCCTGCAATCGCAAAGTGATTTATTCTTATATTACCTGTTCAATATCCTGTTACATAACCGTCTGTATATTCGATGTCCTGTTACACAACCAGTCTTTAAGATACAGAATAGTCGTGAAACACACTAGAGTCATGATTTCTGGATCCGTGGTGCAATACAACAATTTGAAGTAACGCTTATAGAACACATACATAACAAACATATATCATATGCTTATATAGGCGGCCAATTATATAGTGTAGATCTGGTCATATTCGCTAGGTTTTTGCGGGGAAAAAAAATCGCGAACTTAAGAATCTCGCGGATTTAGTATTATTATAGCTCTTCGTATCATCGAAATTGATAATTCGCGAATTGTAGACTTCGTGTAGAGTCCCAAAATCACGAATTCGAGATCTACAATATTTTGGGAATAAAAAATCACCTAAATTCCAGATATATTGATTCTTTAATTTTAAATCAATACTGATTAACCACGACTAAAAACCTCAATTTAGCTCACATTCGACATCTGTGACATTGCTTTTTAATTTTCTTTTAATTTCTTTATTCTTTGAAGCCGCTGATTTTTTCAATCATTCTGAGAATTTTTAAAGTTATAAGTCATGACCCTTGCTTTTTCAATCCGCAATTTTTAAGGTTTTGCTGAAATTCAAAATGGTCGCCACGGATCAACTTTAATTTTTTTTGTGGGCGCAAAAACTTCACAATTTAGAGTCAGAAATAATCAAAATTTTACCATTTGATATGTAGGTGATTTTTCACAGAAATTTACAGTTTTACAGAAATTAAAAATGACCGCCACTGATCAACTTTTTACTTTTTGTTGGAGCAAAACCCTTAAACTTAAAGTCAGAAGTTATTCACATTTTGCAATCACATTACCCACGATATAGAGATATACAGGTGATTTTTTCAAGATTTTTCTGTAATTCCAAATGGCCGCCACGTATCAACGTCATATTGTTTTGTGGGCGCAAAGCCTTGAGGTCAGAAATTATTCAAATTTTACTATCAAATTCCTCACGATATCGAGATATGCAGGTGTTTTTTAAAGTTTTTACTGAAATTCAAAATGGCCGCCATGGATGAACTTCATAATTTTTTTGTGGGTTCAAAAACGCAAAAATTGAAGTCCAAAATAATTTAATTATACATTCACATTACACACCATCTTGAAATGTACTGAGATTTAAAAATGCCACCACAAGTCTTTTTAAATATTTGTGTTCGCATAAACGCTAACCTAATTTATGGCGGGGGATTATGTAAGACTTCAGGCCTTACAGCGATACCATACATTTCATATAAAGATTTAATGTGAAGTATACGGCAATTGTAAGTGCAGGGTTAAGAGACGAGGTGATGTACATTGGCCCACTTCTTTGGTGTGACCTTCCTTTTGTGTTTTCAATGTCTCTTTTTTAGATATGTTTTAGGATTTATTTAGGTTTCCACTACAAACTATCCAAGAGTAAAGTTCTTTACAAAAAGTAAGCTATGCATTAATTAATATAAAATTGATTATCTAAATCGATATATGATTCCATATAATAGCTATCATTTACATAAACTGTAAATGTTGATATCATATTTGAATGGCTCAGAGGTACTTGTAAAGTGATCCAAGTCCCAAAGTGTATTGTTTTCAGCTTAAGTCTCTTTGAGAGAGGTAAATATATAGGAAATAATATTTTTCACCTTCAAATATTTACTTTTTTTAATGGTAAATTGATCCACGTCAGTGAGTTTACATATGAGCATTTTGACTTGCTTCAGTTTACCTCTGAGATATACTAAAAATAGCAGCTGAAATGTTTTAAAATAGCCTTATTTGGATCAGTCTGTGCGATGTCAGTCATTACCAAAATATTACTGGAACAATATGAAACACTAGGCAGTATTATGCTGGTTTGTGACTTTTATAGAGCAATTGATATTTCTAAATTTTAAAAGTTTATTTATAACATAAAATGGTTTTACGACATCAATTACTATATCTGCTTGTTGATATGAATAATAAACACCAATGCATACCTTCCAATATGCTTCTAATTATTGACGTAGCAAATGGTAATTAAAAAAACGAGATATATGATTTTGTTAATTGATTTTATTTTTGAAGCATTCTGTAGGGAAATGAGAGAATTTTGACTTGTATAATTTTACCTTTAAGCCATCGTTTAAGAAAATTCTTTGACAGCTCTTAACAAGCAAACTGTTTTTCGCAATAAAAAAATAAAGATGAAATGAACGCATGAAAGATAAAGTAATGGCTATGCGATATGGTCGAACAAATGAACAACAACAAGTTAAATTGAACACCCAAACCTACTGCATCCCTAAGTGACAGACATTTAGGATATAGAAAAGGCAATCTATTGATTATAATAACCGTTATGAATGTATTTGTTTGGCTTGACAAGTCAAGTAAGATATATTACAGACATAGCTGGCTTGTATATTCAGATGTATTTAAACTGTATTTATTGTCAAATCTGGTATGACACGGATTGCTACCCAACAAACACAAGTCGTTGAAACAATGTCGGTTTGATGTTGGTCCATCGTCTACGACGCTGGACCAATATCAAATCGGCATTTGTTCAACGTATTGTTTGGTGGATAGTGGGGGTTTTTAGCCGTTACATGTGGAGGGTTTTCACGGCTGACTCCCATCTCTATCAGACAGATTGGCTCCGCAGATGAGGTCCGGTTTTTGTCTAGTCGTCTTGTAATACCAGCTTGCTAATTGCTAGAGACATGCCGCATTACACATATCACATAGCCGAGAAGATCCAGTATTTATCGGCATTTGTCACGCCTCTGGTAGAGCCCTGGACAAGGCGGCTGCCTTCTCATTCAAATTAACGGCCAGCTCGCGATAACAATGCTTAATTGGTCGTGCTTTTACCCGTCTTCATCTTCTTCTTCATGTGGCAACAGAGTGTATTAAATACTAAATCAAGACAGAACACATCGATCTACTCTCACAGAAATGCCAATATCTACGATTTCTTCGTAGCAGATACGATTTTTTATATCAAGATACGCACACTGCTACTTTTGAGTCGGTATCAAATCAATAATAGTGTAAAACTAGAAAAACAGTGAAAAGTAACAATTTTTGGACGAGCGTTTTATGAGTGTATTTTTAATTGTTTCCTTTTAGGCAGCCATTTCCTATTTTGTTGGCCATCCTGAATTTGGTAAACTTGTTCGGCAATTCTGTACGTAAACTATATATATCATGTATGTAGCAATATTATAGAATAGACCCAAATTTCACTCATTTGTGCCTCAAATGCACAGTTGGGGAGATGACAGACATTTTTTTATGGCATCGGCCATTTTGAATTTTGACAAACGATGCCGATCCATATGTACAGTATCATCACTGATCATTTCCATTAGCCCAAATTCAACTTATTGTAATTAGCCTCAGAGACGCCGTTTTTTAGCATACTTTGTCACATTTTTCACTTCTTTTCAGCATCAGCTACATCGTTCTCCATTTCATATTTGTCGGCCATTTTGTATGTTTTTAGGATTCTACGGGCAGAAATTTCACTCGTTTTTAGCTTAAGATGCCCCGTTCTTGAGATATCAGCCATTTTGAATTTAGTCAGCTGTTTTGAATTTTGGATGAGGTTGTATATATCATTATGACCATTATTATGACCCATCACAAATTTCACTTCTTTTTAGCGCGTCAGATGCACCATTCTCGACCATTTTAAATTTTGTCCATTCCTTATTTTTCATCTATTTTTAATTTTGGATGAGATTCTATATAATTTGTCATTTTGGCCATAATTATGGGCCCAACCCAAATTTAACTATTTTTTAGCGTCAAATCAGTGCACCGTTCTCTAGAAATCCGCCATTGGGAATTTTGGTAAATTTGTTGACCATTTTGGATAAGGTTTTATACATGTATGTATGTATCATTATGACCCGATGAGGCGACATTTCGATCCTCTTTAGCTTCAGATGCACAATTCTAGAGATATGAGCCATTTTGAATTTTGTCGGCCATTTTGAAGTTTTATATTACCAATGTGGCTGAATCCGACATGTACATCATTGAACCGACATTGACCCACATAGTGATCCAGAAAATCCTGAATAGATCGGTAAGAACAGCTGTGAATTCTTAAAAAAAGGATCTTTGTGCCAAGGTTTGAAGTCTATTGGATAAAAACTCGAAGGATAGCCCATCAAAATTTGATATTGATTCACATAGTGACCTAACAATCCGAGGAACATTGTGTTACAATTGCAAGTTGATTGCATGAATACTCAAGGGGGAATAGCACTCCGATTTTTTTACATAGAAAACATAAAAACGAGAAGGAACCAGACAAAACTCAATAATTATGTTTGGGCATATTTTGTGTAAAATTCCGCAATTTTTTAAACGAAGAAAAAGCGGCAAATTCAATTTAAGCTATATTCATGACTTGTTAAAAATCTCTGCTCTAAATCATGTAAATGTTTGTTGAGCTCCATGATGCGACCGTGGATGTGTGGTGAGCAATACTACTCTGTAAAGTCAAAAGGCAATAAATGCTTACTTGTAAAATAAGCAGATATTGGCTTTTGTCATTGTCGACGGAATAAGAACGTTATAGAATTTTGTATTTTGAGTGGGCTAAAATTACTCGTATATGCTTTTTTCATTTGAGATCAATATAACCTTGATGTTTAGACACCCATGTAATCTCCAACGTGGGCTAATAAAATGGATTAAAACGATTCTAGTCGTGGTTAGCGCTTACAGGATTAATTGATCAGTTCATTTGTCTTGTCTTGGGATGATTGGCAGCTAGCACTGGACAACAGATCAATGCTCTGTAGACAAGCAATGTGTGACACGTATTATTGTGTCGCTTTGATGACACGCCGTGGCTGTTGTGCTCTGCAAAGCCAGAAGGCAGTATCTGCTTACTTGTAAAGTAAGCAGATACTGCCTTTTGGCTTTGCACGGCAGTGTGATAGCTCTGTGATTCATGGAGACCATAATCTTCTGTCATTTTGACATTTCAAGGTCTCTCCATGCCTTCTCGTTATCTGTCATCCGGTGACTGGCCATCATTTAGAAAACGTGACGGACATATTGTTTAATTTTATTAATGTGGGCCCACAAACTGACGGATTAATGTTGATAGCTTTGGTCAGTGATGCGGAACGACGTAAATGTTGAATCAGCTATACAATAATATTAGAGCAGTATATGGCGCGATGGTTAGAACGTGTTGCTTTGCCGATGTCGCTGCCTGCCGAGCGGTTTCGAACCTCGCTTAGTGCAGGATTTTCAGAGATATATCGTGTTTCTCTCCTCTGAATCTTGGGACATTGTTTCGATGTTGTGTCCTTGGGCACGACACTTCGCCCTTAAATGCTTCACTTGACTCAGGTGAAAATGAGTACCCGGTAGGACAGAGATGGCAATGTGTACGATAAGTTCAATTTGCCGAAATGGATGCAGGGTTGTATGCTCTCAGTGGAGTTGAAATGGCACACGAATAAACAGGTCCAGTGACCAGGGGGTAAAATGTAAGGTGGGATGATAGGTATTCAGACTTTATATTAGAGCATAAACCTGCACCTTTACCTTTTCATATGTTACGTGTCAAGTGAATAAAACAATTACTGCTATGCGATTTTTTTAAAACGATGTACCCTATTTTATAATGCATATTATTCCAACTTTGATCCTGAAATAGCATGACAATATTATCAGATTATGATAATGTTGAAGTACAATATAGTATATCACTGTATATATTCTATTTTCACCCCTTTTATGATTAATACTACAATACTTCTAATAAGAATGTGTAGTTACGTTAAAAAAAATATCGAAATCTAGCTGATGTCGCGAGTAACACAATTTTGGTGTTTGGAGAACATATTTAAACATTGGCTGAATGTTGGGTGTCTATTTCTGTCATCCAAAGCCAAGCGGTAGTATCTGCTTACTTTACAAGTAAGCAAATACTGCCTTTTGGCTTTGCAGATCAGATTTAATGTGAGCTGAACTGATAAATTTGTCGCGGTTTTCTTTGGGGAGATTTACGTCGCCCGTCCCCCGCTCCGTCAGTTAGCGTCCTCCCCCA
The DNA here is from genome assembly GCA_964017125.1 of Flabesymbios commensalis. Lineage (NCBI taxonomy): Eukaryota > Metazoa > Annelida > Polychaeta > Terebellida > Flabelligeridae > Flabesymbios > Flabesymbios commensalis. The sequence continues at coordinate 78,091,670 of OZ024904.1, read as the reverse complement.
CAATCTTTCCCTATGGAATTTAGAGGAGGTCCCAAATCTCATCCGGATTCTGATGCCTATCTGGCTGGTTGAATAAATCCTGGCCGTTATTAACCCTTTCATCGCTAATTACGACTAGTATATTTTTAAATCCGTTTCTTAGCAAATTAAATAACTGTTATTGTGAACGAAATGTGCGTTTAAACATCACAAGTTACAAATTATTGGTTTCAAATTAAACAAATGTATGTAATTTTCAGCCGTTTGGAGTTGTGGGTCGCGGTAGCGAGACACAACTTCAAGTGGCTGAAAATGTAGATTACTTCGCGGAGAAAGAGTTAACAATATAATGGCTAGATGCCCATATTATTAATCATATGGCAAAAAGAAGACAAATTAACATAACTCAATATTGCTTATTATGTCATTACACTTTGAAATAAATCGCAGGTATTTTAACATTTTCAAAATTTAATTTGGTCCTGGATCAACATGATTCTGAGGTAATATTTCTTGTTCTGAAGGCACAAACTGGATCACTTGATCCCTTAATGAGCATAATTCCACATGAAGCCATATCACACCCGAGTGACTTCTGAATATAACTCACGGCTACCAGAGGTTTGTGTTGGCACTTGTGCCATGCTGCGTGTATCAAACACCATAATCATGATAAGATTATCCCCATGGCAATAAACAAAATAGTGTTAACATATTATAAAAGTATCATACTTATCATTTTAACGTATGACAAAATAAAATTAAAAGTATGTGAACAAGCTGATGTGTTAGTGAGATGATCAATTTTAAATTTTCAGTCACTTGAAGTTGTGTCTCGTTACCGCAACACACAACTTCAAGTGACTGAAAATGTATGCAATTTGTTAAATTTAAGTCTCAACATTATCACTGTTCCAAGATGGAAAGCGTGTTTTACTTTTAGCAACTTGATTATACAGGTGCTAGTAAAAACACAAAATGTCTACTGTAGTCGACATCAGTGTTCTAAGGGTTAAAAATGTTTTATCAATTCGGTTAAGTTGATGGTATGTCTCATGTTCTTATATGGTATTGTTTTTACTTTTGCTGTGAAAAAACATTAATTACTTTAATTTAGTGCGTCATATGCAAATATGCATGATGAGTTTATATTTATTTTTTGTCTATCGTCAGTGTTTTTCTGTGTATCAGTGATTACACTTTTAGTCTGGAGGCAGGCTGTTGTGTCGTACAAGGCCAAAAAGAATTATCCCTTCACTTGACACATAAGCAGATACTGCCTCTTGGCTTTGCAGAGCAGTGTTATGATATATCACCATGATCGTGATAGCTCTACAGGCAGCACCCTGCCGTCTAAAACCCCAAGGCTTGTTTGTCTCAGCAAAATCAATCAGCAAGTATCGGGAGACTGTCCTAATATCTAAACGAGTGCCGCGTATCTCCCCGGATCCGGCTACACTTGTTTTAGCATCCCAAGAATTGAGAGGGCCCGCCTCTGTGAGGATCACCCAGTGACCAAGCAAAGATCCAGTTAAGCTGCCGCGCGCACTAAATAGTCTGGGGCGCCACCTAATGGTGAGTCCCCTGACAGTGCAGCTGCTGGGATGTCCTTGCCGCGGCTGGGCCTGTGAGGGATCCCTACCCCCCAGCAGGATTAAACCGGCTCCTACAAACGAGCCAACAGATTTGGCTGGCCGCTATCACTGGCATCAGCCGGGGTAATAACCAGCTTGACAGGCAATGGGGCCGCTCCTCCACTGTGCAGTGCAAAGCCAAAAGGCGGTATCTGCTTGCTTGTAAAGCAAGCAGATACCGCCTTTTGGTTTTGCTCCGGAGAGCTGTGCGAGCGACCCATCCGTCATATTTTGTCGTGGCGTATATGTGTCGCTGTGGGCGCCATGTGTCAGTGGCCGGGGGATGGATGGGCCGGGATGACGGGCGATGCCGCGCAGATAGCCCGTTATTAATGGGGCCGGGGTAGCCTGGCCGTGCTGAGGATTCCAGGAGAGCGGGCCACCCGGGGGAGACCGGAGACGTGGCGGCCCGCGGGGTAGCGTCCCCGCCGGACCCTGCCTGCAGACCGGGGGTAGATAGCGGCGGCGTCACCTCGGGTGTTAGAGGATTAGCCCGCGTGGCCCGCTCTGTCAGCTATCGCCGCTACCATCACAGGCATCTAACACAGGGCAAAAGTCAATGAACCCGTCCCTTAAGTTACTACCAGAAACAAGACACCCATTGCCTAGATGACCCCGCACAGCCAACCAGCGCCGGCCGACTGTAATTCCCAAAGATTGAACAGGGAGAGAGGTTGTTGCTGCTCAGCCAGTAGCCAGCACTCCCCTGCAAAGCCTAAAGGCAGGATCTGCTTACTCGTAGAGTAAGCAGATCCTGCCTTTTGGCTTTGCACAGTTTTCCCTGACTGACAAGACAAGTAAAGTCAGAATAACCCAGAAGGAGGGGCCAACACCTTGATTAGCCTTACACACGCGAGGTGGCGCGTCAGTTTGCTGCTCACATTTCCCCTCTCACCTCTCATGTTCACCGCTCATCCATCTGAAAGGGCAACAACTTCCGCAATCCCTTCGTACATTGTTTTATATCTTGTTTTTTCCTCCCGACTTTTCTTCCTGTGCATCGCTCCACAGCATGTTCACTGTGTCTTGTTACACGATATTTTGCAAAATCTATTACTCACATCGTTTATTTTGCCTTTTTATAAAATACTTTATATCATGTATATAGCAAATAGAGTGTATAGTTTTCTTCTGCTCTCTTAATTGCCATTTTCCCTTCACCTTTCACATATTAGTTTACAAGACACAGGTTTATGTTTCTCTCACACGTTGCTTTACAACATATTCTGTGCGCTTACACATTACTTTATATTTCATTATCATTTCCTCTCACACATTATTGTGCATAAAATTACGTGTTTTTATTGTGCTGGTGCTCAATAGTTTATATTTTACTATGCATTATTTTACATCACATTCTGTTTCTCCTGTGCTCTCTCACATTACTTTATATATAGTTATATATTTGTTGACGACGGAAACTCTATATAGACTTATGCGTGAAAATCTATGTTTTTTTCTCACAAATTATTTGACATCACATTTTGTGTTTCTCTTTGTGTTCTCACACAGTTTTTAAACTTCGGCATTGAAAGTCACCACACGCCGCAATTCTCGACTTCAGGTAGATGAAGATGACTTAAAGCGGGTGACAAATAAATGAAACTTCTATATATTGCTAAAACAGTTTGATGGGAATGCTCGTTGTAAACCTCTTATGCAAAATTAAATCAGTTTTTATGGATACGAAATGTAGATTTGAGGCATCCGGGGGGCTTTAGGGGTTAAAACACGTTATATTTACTTTTCGTCTCATATTACTTTACAACATCCCGCCTGTCTCTTCGCCTCTGGAACATTACTTTCCAACATATTATGTCTTTCTCTTCTCCTCTCACTTATTCCATTATTGTTCCATTATTCTCACAGCACACATTGCTTTGCAACAAATACTCTTCATGTTATCAACCATTAATTTGCAATATACTACATAAATCCTTTTTTGCTGTCACTTTGTTTCACAAAACATTATGTTTTTCTACCACATATTCCATAGGAACCAATATACCTGTTTCTCCGACATTTCTGGTTTACTTCGGCACACGCTACTCATTAACTCATGCAATCTTCTTCTGTCACTGTTTGTTTATTATTTTGCACATTACTTATCTAGTTGCCATTCATCACTTTTTAACACATTATGTTTTTCGTGCTTTTCACATTGCTTATTAGGTAAAATGTATCCACACATTCAATGTATCTACACAAACTTCATAAACACAGACAGTGTATTTTCACAAATTAAACACATTGTTTTAGACGGCCTTCTCAACATATTTTTAGTACACGTTGTTCTTTTTTTGCACAATTCTTAATGATACGTTAAATGATTAATTTATCAAACATTACTTACCACTGCTGGTTTCTGCTCTCGTGTGCCTGATGTATCTTCTGTTTTTTGTATCACACATACCTTTAAAACATATAGTATTGATCATCATATCTTTGTCTTCTTTCTTCTTCAAAACACACCATGTTCTTTTCACACACATTCCTTAACATTATTCAACAAACAATCATGTTCTCCTTCTTTTCTTCATTTCCCCATACTTCTCTCTCCAATCACTGCACATTGATTTATAACACACGAAACACTTCTTATTGTTTATTTCTCCTGAATTATTGTTAAACAACATATTACATCATCTATTCATACACCTCATACATCGTCGAGTAACACCTCGTTTTTTTCTTCGTTGTTCAGGAATTGTTCTCCTTCGTGTTCTTCTCTCTTGATTAACAACACACTATGTTCGTCTTTGTGTTTTTCTCTCATCACTTGTTTAAACATATCAAATTCGTCTTCATGTTCCTTCCTCGTACACTTTTTGTCATTTATCTTCAGATGAATCACACACAACGTTATATCTCACATGGTGTATCTTCTCTTCTCACTCATTCTTACAACATACTCTATCCTTTCACTCCCACACATTGTCCTTCAACACATTATATGTTCCCCTCCCACACATTGCTCTACAACACATTATATATTTTCCTCCCACCCATTGCTCTACAACACATTATATCTCTCCCTTCCACACATTGTTCTACAACACATGCTATCCTCCCCTTCCACACATGTCTGCACAAAATATTCTATACTTCTCATAGTATAGTTTAGTCTTTCCCTCCCACACATTGCTCCACAACACATTCTATCCTTTCCTCTCCCACATTTCTCTACAACACATTCTATCTTTCCCTTCCACACATGTCTGCACGACATACTCTATACTCCCCTCCCATAAATGTCTATACAACACATTCTATCCTTCCCACTCACACATTTATTTACAGCACATTATGTCCTTCTCTCTACAAATTTCTCTACAACCCATTCCGTCTTCCCCTTCCCCTCATTGCTCTACAACACGTTCTGTCCTCCCCTCTCACACATTGCTCTACAACACATTCTGTCCTTCCCTACATACATTGCTCCACAACACATTTTATCCTTTCCTCTCCCACATTTTCTCTACAACACATTCTATCTTTCCCTTCCACACATGTCTGCACGACATACTCTATACTTCCCTCCCATAAATGTCTATACAACACATTCTATCCTTCCCACTCACACATTTACTTACAGCACATTATGTCCTTCTCTCTACAAATTTCTCTACAACCCATTCCGTCTTCCCCTTCCACTCATTGCTCTACAACACGTTCTGTCCTCCCCTCTCACACATTGCTCTACAACACATTCTGTCCTCCCCTCTCACACATTGCTCTACAACACATTCTGTCCTCCCCTCTCACACATTGCTCTACAACACATTCTGTCCTCCCCTCTCACACATCGCTCTACAACACATTCTTTCCTTCCCTCCCACACATTACTCTACAACACATTATCCGTCCCTCCCACATATTACTCCATAGCATATGCTGTGCTTCCCTCCCACACATTGCGCTATAACACATTCTGTGCTTCCCTTCCACATAATGCTCTATAACACATTCTAAGTTTCCCATCCCACACATTACTCTACAACAGATTATATCCCCCCACACATTATTTTATAACACATGCTGTGCTTCCCTCATACATATTACTCTATAACACCGTCTGTTTCCCTCCCACACATTACTCTACAGCACGTTATATGAGCATCCTTATCGTGGTGGTTTCTTTCTGGGTATTTTTCTAATTCAACTTCATGGTCAATCTTTTTTTTTTTGTTGAATATAATCAGATGTGATGGTGAGAGCAATTTTTACAAATAGTGTAAACGTTGCAGATTCTGCAAATTAAGTCAATCTATATTATCATATTACATGTTTATTATGTTAACAGGTGTTGGGTTGCTTGGAAATACGCTTGGTTATTGTTGGGACCTGTCATTGGCATCATCTCCGTAAGTTACATAATGTTGTAAATATTTTTATATTTTTGTGAATTCAGGTATTAAGATATGTTTTTTAAAAGATAATGTTGTTATCTTCATTCCTGGTTTTCCGTTTTCACTAATAATTCCAGGAATATATTTATTTAATATTCGTTATTTTGAATTACAGTAATAATATAAATAAAGAACACTTGCTGTCCTAGGTTGTTGTTCTAGTGCTGGTATTCACAGCCAAAGAACAGTACGAGAGCTCATACTCGAAAAATGAGAAAACCAACAAAATGCTCACGTAAGATATCAGCTTATATTATACAATGCTGCCAATAAATCCTAATTAATGCTATAGAGTAGGATACATATTTATATTGATTTTAAAATTACTAAAAATGAGTTATTTTATAAAATGATCAATGAATTTGATATAGTCTACATGTATGTTTACGGTCCAATTTGAAACAAATGTTAGCTTGTTTTTTCCTATGTCCCATCTTTGTGGCAATCTATTTTGAAATCTAATACTGTATTGTTAAAACCCGCTGATGAATAGTGATATATAAATCATGTTTAATTAGTTAATATTAACAGCAATTTTCTTAGCACTTAAATATGTATATTTTCTTCTTAGAATCCATGCCAACGCACTGTGGACACAGATTATTCTGCTGACGCTCTGCTGGTCCTTTGCTGTGCTGTCCATCAGGATGCGGGGTATAATAGTGAAGGTGTTATACGCCCTTTTCAATTGTCTACAGGTAGAGTTAAATTGTTTGGGCAATGATAAACATCGTTTTACGCTGAAGAGCTTGTGCGTTTGAACAACTTTAAACATTCGAAATGATAAATGAACATTTCAGGGATATCATTCATGTAGAATTAACACCGTAGAATGGTACGACATAATTTCATGGGAATGTTACCAATTCCGGCAATGAAGCTTTGTCATTCACCCCGGGGTCTTTGGGTTACTTTCCTTGTAAATGAAGCAGCGTTTATTTTTCATTGACTTGGCCTGGGGCCGCGGCAGAGCAGGGGGGGGGGGGGGTGACCCGACCTAGGTGGATGATTCAAAGAGGGACGTGGGTGAGTGAGGGCGCGGTGACAGCTCATGCATATATGGATGGACGAGGCAGGGTTGTGGTGAGGGTGAAATTGGCGAAAGGTTTTTTAAATGTTGGGCCAGCGTCTGAGACGCTGGCCCAACATTTAAAAAACCTTGTGCCCTCCCGTTTTTCTGTCTGTCCCTGTGTCGCAGACCTGGGGTGAGACTGGGGCACGGGATGACGACTGGATGGACAATGTGTCTGATTGGTGTGACAGCAGGGCAGGGCCCAACCAACAACATCATCCACCTCTGAACCTTTCTGAGTCCAACGCACCACACACCACACCACAAACAATTAAAATAACCACCAACGACAGCTAAGTAACCGGGTGAAAATTATAAAAAGCTGGAAATTATTTTTTCTAATTTTGTTTTTTACACTCGCCGATGTGGTGGTGTTGCATAGCTGTCAGTCCGCTGTCTACAGGTGGGGATAGATGGGATGAGATGAGATGAGATGGTAGAGTTTGTTCACGGTGACATGCAGTATTTATGATGATTTCTATGTGTTACAGGGGGCGTTCTTCCTGGTGTTTTACTTCCTGCTGAACGAGGAGGTGGGTGAACCTTTTATACAGTCACAAATTACACCTTCTCATGCCCAGAGAGTGATTGATCCTTATGATAAATTCAAAAAGTTTTGCAGTGCTCAGGTTGAAATGTGGGGTACAATTTTCATTCTATATTCTAAAACAAACTCGGGGTTGGCATGTGCGTAATCCCATAATAATGTAAAAAAATGATAGTACATTCATTTTTCTCAGTATCTATTTGCCTATGATCTTTATTCACAATCCACAAATTGTTATCACGATATGTGAGTTGATGTGAATAAGAAGGCTTTGAAACTGACAGAGAAATAAAATCAAACTGATGAGAAATCTGATATGAAAATTTAGTCGTTTACTTTATGTATCCAAATGATGTCATTTTTCTGAGATAATGTCATTTTGACTTTGGATGATGAGCTTTGCTGTTGGTGTGGCCCCCGTGTTTTAAGGGTTCGTTATGGTAGCGCCCCACCCTCACACCCATACATTCACTGGGCGACCCTGTCACACGCGCCGCTCACAAGCCGAGCTTTCATTTGGCAAAATTCAAGCCTCGTTAAGTGTTGAGCACGGCCATTTACCGCTCTGCCAGTCGTGTTTCCGCGGCCGCGATGAGCGATGGGGTCCGGAATGGTGCGCTGGATGGATCCTGGTGGATGAATCCTGCTGGACACACAGAGAGAGGACCCCTCCACGGCCGGGATCACCGCCACCACGACCCCCACCCCAGGACCAACCCGGATCTGCCCAATCCCGCGCAGCCCTGCCCTGTAGTGTGGCTTTAACAGCAGTCATAATGTCACTCCTGTCGCAGCACGTGTCTTCTTAGATCTCTGAAGTCACCAAGTAAATGAAATGAGAACAGAAATTAGAGGAAGATAAGTCATGTTGAACGTTGTTCATTTGATGTGTATTCACATTATGTTAAATTAATAGACATCAATCAATAAGATTTGTTAAAGAAGACATGCTTTGTTCACATTCCCTATATTATAGGTGTAAAAATTAACTCGCTTTGAGAGAACAATGACAATTAACTTTCTTGTATGGAAACTGGAATGTTCCATCACCACCCGTGTGACAGTACTGAAATACAAATTCAGGATTTTTTTTACGTGACTGTTGTAATTTGGCGATATCTGGCAAATCAACTGGACATGGAGCAAAATCATAGTTAGACATATTTTCATGCTTGAACACACAGTACAATAGCTATATAAAAGTGCGAATTATATATTAATATTATTATTTTTTATTTTATTTTTTGTATTTAGTATTTCTCTCGTTTGTTCGATTGTTCGTTCGCTTGTTTCATTCATTCATTCATTCATTCATTCATTCATTCATTCATTCATTCATTCATTCATTCATTCATTCATTCATTCATTCATTCATTCTTTCATTCATTCATTCATTCATTCATTCATTCATTCATTCATTCGTTCATTCATTCATTCATTCATTCATTCATTCATTCATTCATTCATTCATTCATTCATTCATTCATTTGTTTATTCTATTTGATGATTGCAGCAGGAATTCTGTTCATTTGCTAGTTCGTTTATTCTTTTATTCATTTATTCATTTATTCATTTATTCATTTATTCATTTATTCATTTATTCATTTATTCATTTATTCATTTATTCATTTATTCATTTATTTCAAAAGATACATCATGCTCGGTTCATTACACCTTCTGTGAGACAAAAGTTAGAAATTGTCTTTACCATGATTAGTGATAGGTAATTTAAGTTTGAGGTTACCACATACATTTCCAGCAAAAGTGTAATTACAAATAGAAAAATGTTCATTAAGTGTTGTTTCATGCAAATAAATGTTTCATTATACATATGGAACCTTTATCTGTTACACCATGCGGTTAACCCTTTGACTTCCAGGCCGGAGTGCATGCCAGGATCCAGATATACTGGTGTAGGAGTTCTATTTTTCGTCATTTGAAGCTGGAATTGCTAACGCAATTTCCAGCTTCAAATGACGAAAAATACATAAATGTAGTATATATTTGACGAAAATTTGTGTCATTTTATGGTTACGTTTATTGACGAATGACGACGGAAATTTCCGTCATGTATGGTAGTGGAAAGGTTAATTATAAAATGTACTTTGTATCCACTTGATACCGCGACCCATAACTTCAGAAATATAAAAAAACCCTCAGAAATGCGCAATTTGAATCAAAGCATATGCAAATCTAGTAAAAGTTTATTGCTTTACTGGACTAATATGAAGCCTGAAACGGCTTTAGACGTGATTAGCACTTTAAGGGTTCAAGCAAACTTCTGCACAAAATGTGTTAGCTCGACATCAATATGTACAGGTATTTAGTGGTGTCTACCACATAGGTGTTTAGGTGTTCAGCTGTGTCTTCCAGTGCAGCCACACATACTCCCCCCCCCTGCCTATATGACAATCCCAGTAAGCATAGGACATTGACTGGATGTTGGGCTAATGTTGGCCGCCGTCTTTGACGGCGTTCCAACATTAGCCCAGCACCCGGTCAATTACAAAACAGGCCCGCCCGTTACGTCCGTTACGCCCGCCCGTTACGTTCACAACAATCAGCCATCAACGCAGGATTTATCAGGGAGCTAGCCGCGTGGACGCTGACAGATAAAACAATATCATTTTCTAATTTTCCAGCCTGACACCGGGGTCACCGCGGAGTGTGTGAATTCTGGCGGGCCGCCGTATTAGCGGGCGGCGCCCGCGGAGGCGCGCGAATCTGTTCTCATCCGGCAGGGGTCAGCACCGGCTGGACAGCGGGAGAAATAAGCTGTCATCAGCCTGTTATGGATGGTCATTATCAGGGGCTGGCAGTGGCCGACCGGGACCGACACCCATGCCACAACCTTACAAGCACCACGGATGCACTGTTAGCATAATGCCGTATGCAAAGCCTTCTGATTGCAAAGCCTTGCAGATTGCTGAGCAGAATACCTGCTGCAATAGTCAATAATAACTCTTTTCTGAAGAGTTTTTTTAGCTGTTTCGCCGCAGCAATGCTAAGCCAATAAAAAAAACACTGTAGAATGTTCTTTGGGAAGCATATATTGTGGGAAGAGATTTAAACGCCTTTTAAATTTCTGCAAAACTGAGATTGTGTCACACAACTGGATGTACCGGCTTCAATTAGAATTATTAATTGCCCGTGTTATTCAATACTGAGCAATGTTTATCAACATCAAGTGCTGTGACACTGCCCTTGATGTGGATGAACATTTGAATTATAACATATTCCTGAAGGATAGGGGAGTGTAAGGATGGGAGTGGGAACGAATCCCTGTATCATATGTGGCGAGAAGCCTCGCATCTCTCCCTCTGCCCAGGACAATCCCGGTGACATTTTACACTGACCGGGCGTTGGGCTAATGTTGGCCCGCCGTCTACGACGGCGGTCCAACATCAGCCCAACGCCCGGTCAATGTCTCGCGTGTTTACCAGGGAGTCACCCGGGATTTGTTTCACCGGACTCGCCTTGTGAAATTAATTTGCATTGAGCGTGTCCCTGTCCACTGTTTTGATTCATAGTGAGTCTCCTCGCATTAGGGTTGTCGTCACGGGGTGCTCGGCCGGTGTTACCGGGCGGATTGGGGTGCGGATCAGGGCGGTGACCCCCGGGCCCGCCTGACACCGCCCCCCGCTCGCCCCCGCCTTGACAACTCATGAATGCCGGGACCCCTAATCAATAGCCCGGGCACCGTGTTGGTAAACGGAGCCAACCTGTTAAGACTTGGTCACATATTTCAGGGGTCACCCCTGATCCCTGTGGCGGCGACTTTGCATGAAATACGCGGAGCACTTCATTTCTGCGGTGACTCCCGCGAACTCTGGCTGACACAGCCGCGGATAGGCTGGATTACCTCGGTGATTTATCCGGAACGAATTGCCGTGGACACTGGTAGACTGGAGCCCGGGGGCAGGGAGAGGTCCGAGGCGGTCCGCACCCCGGACAGCGCCATCGTATTAATCTGCAACTTCTCAATCCGCAAAGTAGCACGACCCGTCCAGTGGCGTCGGCCGCGCCGTGCCTCTCACCGCGCCACCCCTGTTTATCCCCAAACTAACTGTCCCAGACATATGGGGCGCCAGCTTGCAAATGTAATTGCATACAATAGCTAAGGTTGGGGACGTCAGCACCCATGGATCAGAAGCCGCTAATCCATTAGGACGCTTCTAGGATGGCCTGCCTTTTATGTGGACATGTCCTCCAATCTTCAGGTTCACAACGCTGTGGGTCAGTGTCTGGCCCGATGCCGCAACATATTTTAAACTTACATGTCATCTACAGCCTTTTCCTCCATAATGGTTTGTACTTGGTCGCTTGGTCTACATGTCATCAATAAACCTTTTCCACTCTAGGGAGGATATGCCCTGAAAAAATAAATGGCTTGTACTGAATTGGTAGGGGAGGACGAAGAGAACTGGGACAAGAGAGAACTGGGACACCGCTAATAACGTCTGTTGTTTTCAGCAAATCAGCTTCTAGGAAACATTTTTCTGTGGCCTTTAGTTGCCTTCACCACATTCTCTCAAGAATCAAATTGCAGACAACTTTGTTAGTACAGTGACAAAACTAAAATTTCGAGTATAAAAACGTCTTCGTGGATATCTATAAGCTAAATGTTGTTTACTATTTTGATTTTTGAGTAAGTGAAGAAGGTATACATCTGGGACTATACGTAATGGCATGTATGGGGAGAACTGGGACATGACGTCCCACTTCTCTCCGTGGGTGTCCCACTTCTCCATATAAGTGTCCAACTTCTTTATATATTGGATATTAATTGTGTAAATGTGTTAATAAATTGTTTGTACCCACCTACATCTGTTTTTAATTCACTTCATTTCTAGTATTGATGGATGTAAAGAGATACGTGAAACTGTCCCACTTTACCCCACCAGCTGTCCCACTTCTCCTTGCGATGTCCCAGTTCTCCCCGTTTTAAACTGTTTTTCGGCAGGTGGAAAAATGTGCTTCCCATTACTTCTCAGTAAAATGGTAAAGAATATCATGTAAAAATATTCCCAAACTACATGATAGAAATATACAAACCTGTAAAAGGCATAACAGTGAAACACGAAGTAGGGTCAAATGACGACAGTGAAATGGTGTCTCAGTTCTCCTCGCCCTCCCCTACATGTCATCAGTTAAACTGTCCTACCATAATGGCTCGTACAGTATGGATCTACATTTCATCAGTAAACCCTTTCTACCATAATTACTTGTATTGTATTGGTCTACAGTCGACATGTCATCAGTGTGCCTTTTATATCACTGTGCTTTGCTTTTCTTTAGTGTACATGTCATCATTAAATCTGTTCTACCATAATGGCGTGTATAGTCTATGCATCAGCAAACCTTTTCTACCATAATGGCGCGTACAGTCTAGTCATCAGCAAACCTTTTCTAGCATAATGGCTTGTGCTGTCTAGTAGTCATCACTAAACCTTTTCTACCATAATGTTTGTACTGCCGTGGCAGCAGGGCCTTTTCTGTTGCTGTACCTAGACTTTGGAATGAACATCCTTTAGAGATTTGCTCTACAAAAAACTATAATTAGTTTTCGGAAGAAATTGAAAACGTATTTTTTTGGTCAGACTTCTCCGACGTAAATCCTCGGTGGTCCGCTTGGCCCAGACGACAAACGCAAACGGTTTTTGGAACTATTATGAGTCAGATTATGATTATGTTTGTCGCGGATCACCAATTCACCATAATGGCTTGAACTGTCTTGTCATCGGTAAGCTTCTCCACCATAGTGGCCTGGACTGTCGTGTCATCAGTAAAGCTTTTCTACCATAATAGTTTGTACTGTCTCGTCATCATCAAAACTTTTCTACCATACCGGCTTGTATGTCCTACTGTTTTGTCTTGTTCAGTTTATGATATATATGTCAATATGAGGCAAGTATTTATAATGGCTTGTATTGTGTGCAGCTACAAGTTATCAGCGAGTATTTCTGCCATTACGGTTTGTATTGTTTTTTTGGATGTCATTTCATCCCCATGACAGTCAAGGATCTGGTTAGATAGCTTTCTTTCTTTTACCTTTAATGAAACGAAAGGCATTTGGCGTAACGGGACTATGTATAGCGTAATAGCTTGAAGTAAAATATAAAATAATAATAATAACTAAAAAAAGTATAATGAATCGGCGGCCATTCATGGTAATTTAACGTATTCAATAAAAAAGACTCGATCTTATGAAGTTATTCATGTTCTCTTGAAATGATAAGTATCATAGTATAAAACTGAAGACCTAATGTTTGGTATAAATCTATAAACATATCATGAACATAAAATAACATGAACACAAAATTGAATTGCAATTGGTATCATTGCGCGTAGCAAAATTTACCAACATGAACAATATTTAATGCCGCCGACTTTGTTGAAGCACTATCAAACGAATACTATAAATACAGTCTGTTTACTGATGTAGGTGCGTGGACTATATCAGGCCAGGGCACAGAGACTGAAACTACAGAAACAGGGTTATGAGTACTCCTCTACAATGGGCTCAGACGAGGAGGATGTGGAGTGTCCCACCGCTGACACCATAGAGCTAAAGGTACGCACTGCAGCGTAAACATGGGCGAATCCCACTAAGAATACTAAAATTAAGATTATCTTAACCTTTTCTTATTTCCAATAAAAAAGTTAAGATGTATCTTAACTTTTCTAATGGAAATGAGAGAAAGGTAATCCTAATTTTAGGATTCTCATGGATGGGGATCAGGAGTTGAGAATTAAGCATTTACTGAAGTATAAAAGAACCATCAGTAGCTTTAAAGCTATACAATTTAATTTAAAAATACTCATATGTTTTTAATTTAACCCTTTAACCGCCAAATTATTCAATTTGAATTTTCACCCACTTGAAGTTGTGTCTCCCTGACGCGATCCACAACTTCAAGTGAGTGAAAATTATTCGGATACAAAATGGGGGTCAACTCTTTTCAAATCTTACTGGTTGATGTCACATTTTACCTTTACCATATTTAAAATGTGGTATTTACTGTGCTAATAAAAAATGAAAACACGAATATATGCGGCACCGGCGGTTAAAGGGTTAAGATGAGACATTTGCAAATTGTGATGTTTAAACACACAGTTTATTCCAAATAAACAGTGAATTAATCGGTCAATAAAGCAGATTTGAAACGATTGTGGTCATGATTAGTGGTTAAATTACTTTTTCTACGCTGCTTTTTCGTTATCTTCAGTCATTCTTTATTTAGGTCTTCCTCTCTTTATTTCTACTTGAATGTTACAGGAGTGTGAGGTGGCAGCGGCTGAGCCTTCTACTTCCTCATCCAGTAGACCTAAACTGAGACGAGAAGGACGCCGTCCACAGAAGAGAAAGACTGGTATAGAGGCCAGTAGTGGTGAGGACTCAGACTGTGAAATGATGATCACCTCTATATGAGTACCAACTTAGTGAATGTAGGACAATTACTGCAAAGGATATGTTACGTGTAGGAAAATGTCATGATCACAATGGATAGAAGACATGGACATAGGATATTTCATTGTTACAATGGATGGTGGATGTGGCCATTATGTAGGATATGTCATTGTGACAGTAGATAGAAGACACGAACTACATACACATAGGATATGTCATCGTGACAGTGGGTGGTGACTTTAGACATACATGTAGGATATTTCATTGTGACAGTGGGTGTTGAATTTGGACATAAGGTACATGTAGGATATACATTGTATCATTGTCACAGAGGATGGTGGATATGGACATAGATGTAGGATATGTCATTGTCACAGTGGGTGATGAATTTGGAAATACATGTGGGATAAGTTATTATCGCAATTGATTGTGGACAGATACCATTATTTGTTATTTGACATTGACACGGATCACACACATGTAGGATCAGCTATCAGAATACCGGTCGACTGACACAGAAATAGCATGTACATAAATGATCAACTGTGCCATAGATCAGAACTAGGCTTTTTTCCTGATAACAAACGTTAACATATGCTGTGATGCTAGCATTGTGTTAAGAAATACAAGTATGTCTTTCAAAAGCCAGCAATCCCGAAATATTGTTTCTCAGTATTGGCAGAGGTATCACTGCTGAGAAATACAACAATAAACAGCAAATAAAGGGATTTTTATTGGATGAAATCAATAATTTACTATGAATGTATTCGTCTGCTTGCGGATTTTATTATATCAACTCAATGTTTTGTATAGGCCTACCTCTAATGTGTATCTACTTTATGAATTATAAGCTTATGGGACAATGTTGATAATACAGATAATCATCCATTTTATTTCAGCATGTTTAGTTTGACCAGGCATTTCAGCTCATTGTTAAAACAAGTGAAACGATGTAGTTAGTGTTGTTGGTATTTAGCAATAAGCTAGTCATGCAGCTTGCAATATATAATTAGATCACAACAATATATGCTGATTTAATCATGTTAATCACAATCAGCTAGTTGCTTAACAAACTTTGTCTGCATGCATAAAACCTTATTCTGCTTGGAGGTTTTAGAAGAAGTGTATTTTGGCCCAATTCTCGTATTCTACTCTCTACTTTAAATAACAACTGAATGACGACGGTGATTGGCCGATCGCGTCATGTGACAGGCTAAACCATTCTTCAACAGGACGGAGGTAGAATACAAGACTTAGATCGGATGTTTTGTTAGATTGATAATGTGTATCTGGTCCTGTGGTAGGTAAAGTGCATTATCATTATCTTAACTCCCAGAAAACAATTTGTACTGTTGATATCGCATCCAGTGCCATGAATTATTCGCTATACTATATTAGTTTTATCGTATGTATTTATGATGTTTATATCAATAGCTATTATTCCTGTTTTTGTTCACGATAACCATTCAGAGCTGTATTTTTTCTGCAAGAAGGATTTCTACACAATATTCCATGTGCCAATGTGATAATTTCTACCATCATTATTACTTCGTTTACGCAAAATATTTTTTTCATCAACAGTTGCAATGATTGTAAGGCTGATTTTTTTAGGTTAGGAAGGATTGACAGGGTTTAAGACAACATGTGATAAGTGGCGAATTTTGATTAACATGTAGTTTGTTTATATGTAAATAATCTATATGTAATTAAGTTAATTGCCGTGCAAAGCCAAAGGGCAGTATATGTTTACTTTACAAGTAAGCAGATACTGCCTTTTGGCTTTTCAAAACATAGTACCTGCCTTTTGAATCATCACTGCATTCCCCATGAACGCCACCGACCTAACTCTGCACACAGTGATCCTCCATTCTATTCTAAATATTTTTTAAGATTAGAGTACTCGACTTGTCTGCTTGATACCGACTAAAGTAAAGAGGAAACGCCAGTCCAACCCTGCGAAATTCAGAGACAACATTTCTAATGTTGGCCGTCACCGCGAGCACTCCCATCCAAGTCTAGCATCGACTCAACATGCATCGCCCTGTTTATGCAGATCCATGCACGTCCAAATCAGTTCATGTATATTCCAAGGAAACAGTAACCGATGGCACGTCTTCAATGTTTGTCCAGAGTCTGTAATGGGGGACATTTGTGCAATGTTGCGTGTGTCGCGAATTGTGTGATCCGCCCAAGAACAATGTATGTTTTCAGTTTACATTTTGTGTAGTAACTGAGGATGCATTGATATAATAGGGTCCTGAATGTGAGACTAAAATATGCGGATTATTTATTTTACAGGATAAACTACATAGCTCAATAATGGTACCATTATTCCTACGGTGATCGTAAGCATTCTGCAATGATCAATCAAGTTGTTATTACGGACCTCTTCTGGTGCTTGTACGAACGCCGTACGCATATAAACGTTTGTACGATGCTCGTACGAACGCCTACAGGTGTGAGTGAGGTGGTGGTGAGGTGACAGTGAGGTGTTCATCAACTTTAATTTCGTAAGAATTTCGTGAGAAGGTTTTAAAAACCGTACGTAAGCTAACTAAATTCGTACGAATCTATGGTCTCATGAACCTTTGTTGTCTATGCTTTAGTCTGATTTTACCGAGTAAATGTGTCTTATTGGACCTCATAAATCGCACGTTTTCGATGTAGCCTTTTCGTATTTGACATGCATCTTATGACAACTTTTGCATCCAAAATGAAAATCTATGACTTGTCGACATGTCGGACAGCAGGTTATTCTAGAGAGCTTTTCTTAAATTGAGATAATTACATGCATTTCCACAAATACGCTATAAATTATATTGTTATCGCATTGTAAGCTGATGCTTATGTTTGTAACCACAACTTCAAGTGGTAGACCATGCATATTGGTATGTAAGTAAGCTATCAAGCACATTTTTATCAATCATGACAAGTCAATGGATGCTATACGATACACTTTAGCTCATACCAATCTAACTGACAATTATTTGACTGCAATTAAAATTAGGCTGCTATACTGTACAATTTGATTTTAGATTAAAATGATTTTAATATAATTATTTACCAAACCTGTTATTGCTTATACATCGTCCCCATTAGAAAAACTGAGAACTAAAGAATTTGTAAATTTCCAAAAATATTTATTGTTAATTGATTTAGCATGATTGCTCTGCAAAGCCACATGGTAGTATCTGCTTACCTTTAAACTAAGAATATACCGCCTTTTGACATTGCATGGCAGAGTAGTGATGACATTATGTCTGTATTCCTTGTTTTGTTATGTGTACACCCACTGGGCACACAACTTTGTTGCGACATTGAATCAACATCATTGACGTTGATTCAACGTCCCAGAGGGCAGTATATTTGTTTCGGAACATGATTGCCTTCAAAACTGAATCAGTGGATTTTTGTGCCAAAGTTAATTTGCATATAGTGTTCGGTTATTAGTGAGTTTTTAACAACACTTTAGTTACGCAGGATCGTCTTTCAGTATGTTGATTAGTTCAGTGTAAATAACTGTTGAATATGTTACAGATTCTAGTTATATTTAGATTATTATTCTGTATAGTTGATAACTCAGTTATGCTAACATGTAAGTATCTGGTTCAACTCTATATTTATGTATGCCTGTTTGGTCGACGATACAATTAGACACTATGATGTACCTTTTCACTACCATACATGACGGGAATTTCCGTCGTCATTCGTCAATGAACGTAACCATAAAATGACACAAATTTTCGTCAAATATATACTACATTTATGTATTTTTCGTCATTTGAAGCTGGAAATTGCGTTAGCAATTCCAGCTTCAAATGACGAAAAATAGAACTCCTACACCAGTATATCTGGATCCTGGCATTCACCCCGGCCTGGAAGTCAAAGGGTTAACCCGTGCAGGTATAGTATATCAATCCATCTCACTCAACTAATAGATTTCCCCTGCAGATGTAGAACCAAAAATGTCCTTTCTGACTTTTCATAGCGCAATGGACACGCCCCATTAACTCTAGTCAAATCATTTGTCATACTTTGAATGCTTACCAGCAACTTCTAATTTATGTTTATTGTTTATAGAGTACCGTACTTTGGCCTACCTTGTCAAGAGTACATTCATTTTCATTCATCATAATTCTATCATTAATTAATAAATGTATACACTTATAAATCGTAATGATAGTCATGTACCATAGACAATAATGTGAATGATAACACTATATCGTGTACTGTATGTAATCTTATTTGAAAGAACCATCCTTGTATACATAAATACGATTATACCTGCACAGTTCTGTCGTTGACGCCTCATCAATACGTTATACGGTCTCTATATCAGACACAAATAATGATGCACTTAACAATGGGTTTGTCAATTTAAATCTTAAACTTTTAGACGTTACTAACAAATAAATTTAAGATCCTTCTAATAATCTCACGAGGCAGATTATTTTCATAATACATATCAAGGAGCTCGAAACTAAAGAAATCAACATTTTAAAATCAATGTGTTTAATGCATCCTTATCATGCCTATTACGACTAAATTGATATTTTGCATTATTTACTGATTATTTTACATTAGGAGTTATGTTGGTGTGCAGTTGAATCGTATTGAAATGTAGACTTATCAAGTGAACGAATAATCCATGATCAGGTGATTGCACTAACTAAGCAATGCCTCTATTTTACCATTTATTTATTTATTATGATTGTATATATCATACAATTTGAGTGTCGAAATTAATAGAATCGTGAAGGTATCTTAGCATTATGTTGGTAAATTAGTTTTGCAGCATGCTTTATATGGTTTCTGATTAAGGAGAGTTTTACCACTTGATACAACCATTATTACATTAATCATTCCAAATGCTATGCTTCAACTGTTTGTGGTTTATGTAGGTTAAATATCAATGAAACTCTTGTAAAGAATAAGTACAACGTTCATGTACTGCTGAAGTATATTTATACCGTGAAAATAAATGTACAAAAATACGAGTATTGTGATATTTGTCCTAATTAGTTGTGATCGTCTTTTAGCCCATAGGTCTTGGTCATAATATGACGTGCTTTGAACCGGCTACTGCTGATGATCCTGGTGAACAGGGTGATGTTTGAGGACAACAATTGCAACTTCAGCTCACAAAATCTGCGATTTTTATCTGATCCTCATTGAATTGTTAAAATCCTGGTTAGATGTTTTTCTTCATTGAATCACACAAAATTAATAGTTAATTGATCACTTGTTGCAGGAGTATTTCCGAGCATCTTTAATTAAACATCACATTTCATGCCATCACCCAAAGACGATGACATGAAACATTTACAGACCACTGACAAATTACCTGAACGTCGTATCGAAAATCATAGAAAGAGACTTAGCAAGTCGAATTCGGTCACATCTTCAAATAAAAAATCTATCCAGTTTGTATCAGTCAGTTTATGCAGTCCAGCCCAAGGCACACGTGGGGTTCCCCAGGGATCCGTCCTCAACCCATTGTTATCAAATCTCTACATTTCGCCTCCTATAGCTATGTAATTCAGAAACACGATGTCGAACATCGTCTTCACGTCGACGATACCCAGATATATTTATCTATTTCGTTACCAAATCCTGATCTTTGATTATAAATTCTTACAACATCCCTTTCAGCGCCTGATCTTTGAATATAAATTCCTACAACATCCCTTTCAACGCCGGGACTGTCTTTAGACGTCAGACTCTGACTTCTGGGCATGCCTAGGGGTGAATCCCCCTAGACATGCCCAGTACCCCTTATCAGGCGAGCGAGGGAAAGCGCCCTATCACCATGCCCTATCACCCCCACCCTCACATCATCATCTGTACATCATTCATCTCATCAACTGACTACAACGTTCTTATCCTATTACAATGTCACCTAAATGCAATTTGTGCCGAAAAGTGACGTAAAGCAATAATTTACTACTACTACGTCAGGTTCTGACGTCTAAAGACGGACCCCACATTGAAATAATTCAAGATATTTATAATGGCCGTAGACCCATAACATGCTTAACATAGGTATTCAAATGAATCAGGAAGAGCTACTATGATATATATCGTCGCCTCGGAGCTAAAGAATCCTATCTGCCACTCTAACGAGTGTCAGATAGGATTCTTTAGCTCCGAGGCGACGATATGGTGATTTCTAATTGAAAAAAACCCGTTTCGGTTCTCAATTCTCTATTTTCAATCCGGATTGATAATAATTGCAACTCGTTTGGCACAGATTGCTATTAAACTGAGATCGGATTGATCAATCCGGCCTGCAAGACAGATTGGATCAATAATCTGAATCCGGATTGGTTTATTTTTAGAATCGACCATTGACGCTGCTGACGTTTTGTTCTTGTTTTATGTTGATTCCAACTTAGTTTTTGTAGCGTGTGCTGCTGATATTGGTAGGCAACGAATCCTATGTCAGATTGAGCGATGATCGGGGCAGGTAATCTGCAGCATACCAGATTATGAATCTCAACCCTTAAAGACCAGACATATTTTTGTATAGACCATGCATTTGAAATCATCATAAATGCCTTAGTTAGCTCTTCCCGCTTCATTTGAATACCTATGTTATGGGTCTACGGCCGCTCTAAATATTTTTACTGTCACAGCGCGGGGATCGACTTTAGACGTCAGAATCCATCAGGGGCTGAAACTACTAAGCCAGGAGAAACCTCAGCATACTATATTAGAATATTAAGAGTAGGATTATGAGACCTAGCACTTTGAGGGTCCCTCTACATGAGTACTGTTGACAAAACGGGATCTGGCTTGCCATGTTGCGGGGATTTGCGGGTTTTTTCTTGCTGCCATCTGGCCTGAGCAGGTTCTCTGTGCAGCTTTAGAGGTCACCCCGTGCCCCCATGTGACGCAACATGATGTGACTATGGACAGATAGCACGTTAGATTGGCCCAGCGCTTGCTCATTGCCGGACCGGCGTCGCCGACCCAGTCCCATGGATCAGCCGACACTGGATCGGCGCCCGTTTTGGTGGAGTTTTCAGTTGGACACGGACGCACACCTGTGACCTTGTCACATTTTTCTGTAATAAGCGTGCTGTGCTCTGACAGGTCGACACCGTAGACCGCCCCCTGGCCTGACACTCCGGGCTTTGGCTCGGCCGGACCTTGGGTTTCTGCGCCGGTCTAATTGGTCAGCAATGGGTCTCAAGCTGCCTGAGCTTCTTACGGGGTCACGCGAGATGCGGGCCTCTTGTGCTGACGTGCTAAGACGTGGAATTTTGACACGGAGGTGAAAGGCCACTCAGAAAGCACAAGACGTTGAAGCAATGCTGTTTTATTGCTGGTCCAGCGTCGTAGACGGTGGGCCAGCAATAAATCAGCATTGGTTCAACATCTTGTGTTTGCTAGACAGGTGTTGACCGAGAAGTCGCAATGTGTCAGGCAAGAAGGGCTCCCAGACAGATGTGAGCATCCACTAAACCCTTAGAGCGCTGGAATATTTTTGGATAAACCATGGAGACCAAAGGGTTTATTTAAGTTGAAATCATCATAAATGTCTTAGTTAGCTCTTTCCGCTTCATTTGAATACATATGTTATGGGGCTTCGGCATAGAGTCACTATTTTTTTTCAGTGTGGCAACCGTCATTAGAGTCAGATTCTGACGTTTTAATACGGTCCCCGCGCGCTGAAAGTGTCCGGAACAGTCCGGAATGACAAATATCACAGAAGACGCCGGTTCTAGGTAAAGCCAACGGCTTTCAGCGCCGGTCAAATGCGGGACTGGCACCTTGGGTATCGAGATAACAGGCTGAGAGTAGCACGCCAGGCCGTCTGTCTGTGCGTGCACGGAGTGTCAGGATCTGGCGCCCCCGGACTGCGCTGTTGAGGTTCCGCGATCCATCAGGGGCTGACCGGGGCTTGTCCTGGCCAGCCCCTCACAACACTCACCCCTCACTCAGCCCCCCGCTAAAATGTTATAAATTGCCCACTGAATGGGAATAAATCAGACGCGGATTTAAAGCACCTGCTCCGCGGGCCTAACTCCCCGGACCCCGGGTAATCCTGTTAGCGCGGAGCACGGACTAATCCGTGCGCGGCTGGGGCCGCCAAAACAGAATGGGGCAGGCCACATCAATCTTGATTTGGCCGCTCATATATAAACCTATAATGCGGGACACGCATTGACAAGTGGCGGCCTGTGTCAAAACGGAAGACTTGGGATCTCCAAGAAAAGAAATCATACCGGCCCGACGCTTGTTTGGACGAAGAACCAATGCCACAGACGTTGATCCTGGGTGGGACCAAAGTGGTACCGATGCCACTCAACAAGCACGAAATATTCAACCATTATTGGCTCAATGCTGGTTCAGCGTCTTCGACGCTGGACCAGCATTGGGCCAATAATGGGTCCCAGTTCTCCGGGGTCAGGATGGTGGAGCATTTTGAGAAGTAAGATGATGACAACTGACACCAGATGCCCACGGTGTACTGATCCCGGCACGGACAGATGATCCTGGCACGGACAGGTCACACCAGCTTCTGTGTCTCATCCTCCAAGGATTCACAATCCCAAGCCTGGATCATCTCACGGTTTGTCCGGATCACCTCACCAAACAACACCGGCGCTGCAGCTCATATTGTCAAATATCATCTCATTATAATAACAAATAATTGTTATTCAGATACTAGTGATGCAATGTTATTGTTTTCAATGATCAGTAACTAAGGAGACCACTATTCAATCTCCAGGGTGGGTGCTGGAATATTTTTGAAATAAATATTTTGAGACTGAATTTTCATGAAATAAATAATTGTCTGAAATACATGTTGTAAATATGACCCTAAAAAAGTGGCCTCGCTTCGCTCAGCTTCGCTCATCTGCTTAACCCACACATCAATACTAAGCCTAGTTTGGGATCCAACTTTGTAGATAGAAAAAATAAATTATAATAAAGTGAAATAAATATTTTGCTTGAGGCAGAGTGTGAAATAAAATAAAATATTCCAGACAGGAGGGGAAATTAATAATTTATCCAGTTCAAAAACGCCGGTTCCCTCCTAGTAATTGAATAGTGGCCCCTAACTATAAGGCATGCTGTGTCGGCTGCTGCATTATTACAAAGGGCGTTTTAAAAGATCATTTCAAAGTGGTAGTTGATATAGGCTTATAGTCTCTATAGTCCATGGTACAGATAGGAAAAAAATACTCCGTGGTACAGATAAGAGAAAATTGGGAATTGGTACCAAATGGAGGTACCGACATTTTCTCGTTTAGCCATACATCTGATGAGTATAAAATGGTATGATGGAACTCTGTAAGTAGTAGCTTAAGGTTAGAAAGAACACTTTGTTTATCATGTACTATCGTATTATTTTGATGATTCTCTCGCGGTAAATTCTGCCGGGAAAATAATCACGACTAGGAAAAAAATAAAAATCTTAATGAATAATTAGTCGAGATTAAATTCTTTATATACACAGTTACGGACTACAACAACAGTCACTATAAACACTATGCCATCAAACCAAAAAAATGTATGAATGTCATTTATACACAGAGACTTAGTTTACTGCAAACTGAATAAGAAAGTTATAAGGACACATTTTACAAGCCGATCACATGATTATATTCAGAGATATTTCAATGCAGAAATGCTTGCAATCGTAACTGAGAATGCACAAACAAATTTAGGTAAACTTAATCAAGGTATTTTATTTTGCGAAAATAACTATTTGAGCACTAAAAAATACAATCCAGACACATCAAGTGAAATTATACGATTTGACTAGGAAAAAAGCAACATCTTGATGAATAATCATTCCAGATAATATTCATCATACCCAGCAAACACGACACATTGATACAATGTTGTACCAAGATTGGGCCGACGTCATAGACGGTGGGCCAACATTGAGTTGATGTGTCATGTTTGCTGGGTAGACACAGCTGCTTACTACAACAACACGGTCATTACAAACTATGAAAAATGTATGTGTGTCATTTATACACAAACGCTTATATTGTAAACTTCACTGACTTAGGTAGTTATTAAGACACGTTTACAAGCCAATTATGTGATGATATGTTTAGTGATATACTAAAAAATGTAACTGGTATAGTTAAGTAAACACAATAACAAATACAAATACTTGGTTTGGAACAGATAATGTCACATACTGAAGATATATGACTGGCTGCAAGTGACAAGTGACACTGTGACACTGTTTGAATAGAATCAAACCAAAAAAATGTTTGTATGTTCTGTGCAGCCATGTAATCATATGATTATATATTAGTGATATTAAAAAAAGCTGACACATCATTTAAAAACATTACCTAACTGTACTTCAACACTTGAAACAGAGATATATATTTCATACAAGCGATTCATGACTGACTAGCTTCAAATAACAAGCAACACATGACTAGCTGCAGATGACGGTTTGACTAGGGAAATACACATTTTAATGAGTAATTATTTAAAGACTAGTTATATTATAGACAATTAAATCAGCCTATAATCATTTTAACGACACAGTCACCATAAACAGCTACTAAAATTACTGATGAAATCAATTATTAAGAAGAATCACAATCTTCCTCTTCTTCAGAATCTTGTTCGAGATCTTCGTCTTCTTGAATATTGGAGCAGTATTTCAGAAAACATGCATCTGTACATTTTAGTCTATTGCTTACACATTGGCAGGATGACCATTGGCAATCCCATTTGCAGTTACAGGACATAAAATTGGGGACCATATCTGGAGCTAGAGAGCCAATCATCCATTGCACTGTCAAGTCGTTATGTCTACTGAACAACCATGCCCGTCTGCAGGGTTTGGTACCCGAGGAAACTTCTCTGAACAGTGTCGCCATATTGCTGCTTCGTAGTTGGCTCTTTCGTAATGAAGACAGAGGCAGTCACTACAGAGTGGGAGCTTATCATAATTAATATCACAGGTTGTAGACCACAAGAAGTAGAGACGGCAAGTGAATTTTTGTGTATGTCAAAAATATCGTCTGAAACAGTCCATTTATGACCAAATCTGGCAAAAGCATCTTGGAATTTCTTGTTCTCAATCAGTAGTTTCGATGCGCTACGGTTTCCATGGTCAGAAAATGAACTTACTGTATCGCATGGTATAAACGAATGCCAATCAGTGAGTTGCATACCCCTCTACCTATTGCATATGCCAACTTTTTTTACATCTATCAGTCTGATCCGTGACTTGCTAGACCTTTGTATGTAGATTTTGAAATCGATGTCATTGCAAAATCGCAGGCAGAGAAGTTAAATGTCAGTGTCATGAGCTACTAAAATAATTGATTTGTAACCCGAAGCATACTTAACATGCAAGAGAAGGCGAGTGTCTTCTTGAGAGGTTTCATGCGTGATTCTGAAAGACTTTACATCACATGTTAACTGTAAAACTTTTGAGCCCAATCGTTTTTGTATACGTGGCTGCTTCCAGTCAGTAGCAAACAAATTGATAAGTTGAGTTTTGTTTGATTTCGAGATCAAAATTTGACTACAGTTTTCTATTCTGTGGGCAGGCAATATTTGAGTAAATTGTACAACATCACTGGATCCTCTGCTCAGTCTTTCTGCATCCTTTATTGACTTATCCTTATAAACATCAAACACAATGTCAACTCTTTTACTAGGACCTGCTGCTTGTTTTCTCCATTGTACCGTCACAGTTGTCTAGAGACCATAGTATAGGACCCAGTGGGTGCTGCCAAATTTCACTGATGCCTAATGGACAATCAGAATTGACAATCAGAACCAAATAGTTTGTGATCAGCCTTTAAAGCAGTCATAAAGACTGATATTTAAGGGTTAGCTTCAATCCGTTCAGACTGAAATTTTTCATCAAGCCGTCGAGCATCTAGAAGATCACGCGTCACATCATTCGGGGCCATTCTACCAGTTGCAAGTCCGGCAAGATCACCTGGTGTCTCATAGAAATGATTTGTCCAGTTGTTTTCTAATAAATCAATGATTATCTGAACGTCTGACTCATCTTGTTTAATGCGAGTTGGTTGAAGATCGTGGGGACTCCACCTTGCGCTCTTCTGGTCGAAAATGCTAAAAAGTTGTCTCAGACGGTATTCTGCATTTACGTAGTACTTTGTTATCGTTGCATGTTTCAAGCTAATGCCTTTAGTCCCGCCAGGGGTTTGTGTCTGCTTGTTTACAGTCTCTTCAATAATGTTTGATCAATTCATTCAGATGACTTTGACATAGGTCATCATATAGTTCCTTTATTTCTAAGACAACCACGGTCATATATCATCAGGGTGATTGTCCTCTAGCCATGAATGGAATCCTTTCCACATCATCCTCATTAGTGCTTCATATAATTTTTTGTGCAGTCGAACACCACGGTTGTATTGTTCGCTAGCTAGTACACTGCCAACTGATCCTTCTGCAATTATACCAGATTCAATTGCTACATCACGCAAATTTGCATCTCCGATCCTCTTGCCAATTACTGCTAATAAAGT
The DNA here is from genome assembly GCA_964017125.1 of Flabesymbios commensalis. NCBI lineage: Eukaryota > Metazoa > Annelida > Polychaeta > Terebellida > Flabelligeridae > Flabesymbios > Flabesymbios commensalis. The sequence goes on along the minus strand of OZ024904.1, from coordinate 78,064,121 downwards.
GCAACTGGTGTGTAAGACACTAAGCCGAAGAAATATGTGGCTAAATTTCTGTGGTTACTTTTCAGCCGCTTTTGCATACAAAGCCTGATTGAAAACACATAATATCACGTCTTCAATATGGAGGGCTTTTGTGAAGTTCTGTGCTTGGCACAGTACTTCATACACGTTACCTTATAAATGTTAGTAGCAGGTCCATGGAATGTTAGAAGATAGCCCACAATCATTGTCTTTTGAAACACTGATGTTGTTTCTTGTTAGAATATTTAATCCTATCCATGAACTCACGATCTGATTGTTTGTATCACACTGACGTACCAGTACACCTCAGCCTACCTGCGCCCAATGCAAACTTAATTAATTTGCTCGGACGGACGGACAGACGGACGGACTTACGGACGGACGGACGGACGGACGGACGGATGGACGGATAGATGACGGACTGACGGTGGACGGACGGAAGAACAATGAGCGGAGAGACAGGCAGATGGACGGATGGAAAATCCGTCTACATAAAGTTTCTGGTCGCAGGTAGGCTGACGAGGCATACAGCTGTGTCCAAACACTCTTTATTATAGATTTGTCATATACTTAACAGTGGCGAAAGTTGAAAAATGTTAAAATCGCTACATTTATAAAAAGCCACTCCTTTTTCATGCATTTTTGACATGCCCTGTGCATGTCTAAGAAGGTGTAAAAGTTTCGTTTGGTACCTCCGAGTGGTACCAACTTTTCGTCTGTATCACGGACTTTACTACCCACGTCCCAGGAAATCAAACAGGCGATATTTTGATTGTTATAGGGTCAGATAATATGAACTGGAAGCTGTTGGAAGCTTTTAATAAATGATAAATAATAACAATGTGGGCCTATTTCTTACATTATGTCTAATTGGAAAGTGAAATAAATAGAACATATTTGTTCATTGTAAAATAATGTACTTTTTAGTGACATGTTCATTTGATTGAACATGCTTAATAGAGTAATGCTGAACAATGTACGGTTTACTCAGAACTGATGTTATCCTGATACAGTTATCGAGTCGATAAGTTCAGAAACCCTATTTTCGTAGGCTATAGAATATTAAAATTTTGCAGACTTTAAAGACTTGCACGTATATCGTTCATTGATGAGTCAGCGTTTAGGACGTTGACCCAACAATGAGCCAATGCTGGGAAATGATGATCTAGCTGTTTTATGGTTATTTTGACAAAAGAGCTTTTCATTTAGCGATGTCGGGCTAGCAGGGTAAGGTCTTGCCATACAAATATTAAGTCAATAAAGGGATCTTATTTCATGTTGGCTAGATGATATCAATTTTATAGAACTTCAGAAATATACCTATCTGTGAATTACCTTATATGTGACAATGAGCTCACCATTGTCACTGACATTGTAATGGCTAAAAAATTCTAATGATGAAGTCAATGACATGGTAAAGGCGACAAAGGACTGCACATCCTCCCATATCATTCTTATAATAAGCGTGACAGAAATGGTTAGGCGGATTAACGGTGACTGTCTTATCTAACACCCTCAGTCTGGCAATAACCTGACCCCAAATGACCTTTCTGACCTGCCTCAGACACCAATCACCTTCAACCTCTGCTTCTGTCACAAATCCATTTGAACTTTGACACATCAACGAGAATGGCGAGGGCTGATTAAAATCGGAAAACAAACGAAAGCGTGCGGTATTTTATTCATATTAGCTATAAAATATGATGCAGTCACCGACGGTGCTTTAAAATAATGTAGCATGATACAACATAATATAACATTATTTAACAAAAGACAACACTACACGACAATTATAATATAACATAATATTAATAGTAATTATGTGACTTTTAGATGGTCAGTGATGGGAAGATCTGTTTTTGAATGGCGGTCAGAATACAATACAATACAATACAATACAATACAATACAATACAATACAATACAATACAATACAATACAATACAATACAATACAATACAATACAATACAATACAATACAATACAATACAATACAATACAATACAATACGATGCGATGCGATGCGATGCGATGCGATGCGATGCGATGCGATGCGATGCGATGCGATGCGATGCGATGCGATGCGATGCGATGCGATGCGATGCGATGCGATGCGATGCGATGCGATGCGATGCGATGCGATGCGATGCGATGCGATGCGATGCGATGCGATGCGATGCGATGCGATGCGATACTACGCTACGCTACGCAATGCAATGCAATGCAATGCAATGCAATGCAATGCAATGCAATGCAATGTAATGCAATGCAATGCAATGCAATGCAATGCAATGCAATGCAATGCAATGCAATGCAATGCAATGCAATGCAATGCAATGCAATGCAATGCAATGCAATGCAATGCAATGCAATGCAATGCAACGCAACGTAATTCAGATCAATACATTATTCTCAGTGGGGTCGACATATTGGACAATTCAAAATGACCGCCATTGAAAAAGATATTTTTGCACACCAACTAAAATATATTTACAATTACAAAATACTTTTCTTATTTCACTCATACATTTGTGACTGTAAACCGAAGTGAGATCGCATACTAGAAAATCAGAGATGACCGCCATTCAAAAACAGATCTTTCCATCACTGACCAACTAAAAGTCACATAATTACTATTAAAGTATTTTTCTGGAACTTTTTTCATCTCGCTGGTTCTCAATCTCAAACATATTTCAAAGAAAATGTGACATAGATCACACTCTGAGAAATCCAAGATGGCCGCCACCATGTTTTTTTATAAACAATAAAACTACAGGCGTCTTATAATGATAATTACAACCAATACATTTTCCTAAGGTTCTTGACATCGCCCATGCTAATTTTGGTACTTTGCTAAATCCAATATGGCCACTTCTACATGTTAAATATCCACATTTAAACATGTCTTTATTTTGCTCTTCAGCAAAGGCTACTCCTAAATGTTTTATTCAAGATCAATATTATTTTGACCAACGAAATCAGGCTTATGACCATCAAAACGAGCACTAGAACAAACAGGCAATAAATCAATAAACAATGAATCAATAGTATATGTTTTTATTTTGCTCTTCAGCAAAGGCTACTCCTAAATGTTTTTTTCAAGATCAATATTATTTTGACCAACGAAATCAGGCTTATGACCATCAAAACGAGCACTAAAACAAACAGGCAATAAATCAATAAACAATGAATCAATAGTGTCACATGCTGTGACTGGAAAAACACGTGATACGTGATCAGCTATACATTTAGAAAAGGTATATAAAATACTCAGAAAAATAGGTTGTATTTAATCTTATCATACGAGATCAATATTTATTCTTCAACACAAATAAATACTATACATTATATCAAAAATTCAATATATCACACTTAAAGTCATTAGTACACATGAATACCACATATCGATCTGGAGTGCGCATGCGTGCTGCTAATTTTTGTTGATATGATGAAAACAACATGGGTGTTCGCCAGTCATAGTGTGCTCTGCCACATAACTGGCAGACTTGTCACATCCCTGGAATTGTGACAGTGGGTGTCATGAACTCACTTGGTGGCATGGTGGCAGTGTCAGGCACCTTGTTCGTCCACACTGGACACACACAGAGAGTATACATACGGATGTCACGTATTTTCTTCTCACTGCCAATAGTGATCCACAAGTCGGACAGCCTAATATGGCTGTGAAGAAAAGACGCAAGTGGCAATTATTTCACTGCTGATGAGATCGGTCCTTGCCGATGAGGCTGAATTTGTGTAATGACTTTCCCCTTAATTTAAGTACAGACCAATTATCATGGTAGGTCTATGGGTTTATAATCAGTCAGGTGTGACCGTTGATTAGGAGGGATCCTCATTATGGTCGGATGTGTTTTAAGTCAGTTAAAACCATCCGACCTCTACATTCTCAGCTGTGAAAAAGGTCTAGGCCTTCGGGCTTTATTATATACATAACAAATTCGGCATGCAATTCACAGTGTGTCTGAAGCAACAAGCATGTTCATGTAGCAAGCGAGCATATAGTTTGTGTTGTCCATAGCATGGAACCTTAGTAGTCTGGGAGCCAAGTCCTGTAACGTGTCACTTCGCTTGACCCAAAAAGGGGCAAAGGTCTGAGTTGTTATTATGACAGGAAAATATCCCTAGGACATCATTAGGGTGGGTGTAGAACTTTACTGTGGCAGCAAAGGCCTTGAAATGAAGGATGTTCAAGGGTACCCTCGAGCCTAAATACCCGCATTTTTTAAAACATCAGGTAATTAAAAATTCAAAACTCAAAAGTTTTAAACAATCTTCAAATAATTGTAAGTCCTATTTCTCTTTTACTACATACAGAATGACATATTACTAAAGTTTTGAAATATTTCAGAAAAAATTAAGCCACCCTTTACGCGCTAAAAGTCAATATTCCAAATTAAAGGTAGTTTTGTTCTCCAGATGCAACTTTTCCGTTTCCTGTAAATTTGCATGGTTATGAGCATGCAAAGGATGCTTACCTTATCTGTTCCATCACTCATCTGGTACCACTATGTCCCATTTGACAACCCATAAGTTGTTGCATGAAGAACTTATGAGGTCAAAGGTCCGGATGGGGTACTTTCACTAGTTACATTTTGTCGACCCATTGTAATAATAGTTTTTTTATTTTTATAGTTATAAACAGCTTTAATACCACTCTTGCTACATGTTGTCATTAAATACATTTCGGACGAAACATAGGTGGAGTTATGATACTTTTCAGAAAACGTGAACCCACCCTTAGAGCGCTAAAAGTCAATATTTTAAAAACAAATAACAAAGTTCGTAAAATATAACTCTTTCGTTTGCTCTGCATGTGTATTATTATGAGCATGCCAATGTCTATTGTCTTTATTTTGTATATCTGTCATCTGGTTACACCGTATCAAGTTAGAAAAACTTTATCTTGTTGCACCAAGGACTTATGAGGTCAAATGTCCGGATGGGGTACTCTCACTAGTTTAGATACTAGGATACTAGGATACTGTTTTAATAGCTCTATAGGGCGGGGGCTCTAGGGTAGTGGTTAGCACCGCTGCCTTTCACGCCAGAGTCCGGGGTTCGGTTCCCGGTCTCGGCGGTTTGAAAGAAACAAAATTGTTTCTTCCCCATCCACGTGTGAAAGTTAGTATTGTGGGGAGCCTCCGTGACCGAGAGGTAGCGTGCTCGGCCTCAGACCGCCAGGGCTCGAATTTCGAATCCTGTGTCTGGAGGACAGTTTCATCTCAATCATCTCACCATCCTCAGGAGGTTCTCCTAGCCCAGTTTAGCCTATATGTGCACAAAGGTGGCCTAAAGCCCGATTCATTTCATTTCATTTCTCACTAGTTACATTTTGTCGATCCGGTCTAATACCATAATCTTTATTTTTATAGCTATAAACAGTTTTATTACAATTCTTGCCACATTTTGTCATTAAATATATTTTGGACGAAACATATGTGAGGTTGTAATAGTAAAAAAAAACATGAACCCACCCCTAGAGCCCTGAAAGTCAATATTTCTAATAAAAAAATCTAAAATTTCGTAGAATGTAACTATTTCGTTTGGTCTGTATGTGTATGTTTATGAGCATGCTAATGTCTGTTGTCTTCATTTTGTATATCTGTCATCTGTTTCCACCATATCAAGTTAGAAAAAATCTTATCTTGTTGCACGAAGGACTTATGAGTTCAAAGGTCCGGATGGGGTACTCTTACTATTTACCTTTTGTCGTCCCCTTGTAGTAACAAAATCTTTATTTTTATAGTTATAAACAACTTTAATACCACTCTTGTCACATATTGTCATTGAATACATTCCGGATGAAACATAGATGAAGTAATGATATTTTTCAGAAAACATGAACCCACCCTTAGATCGCTGAAAGTCATAATTTCCAATAAAAAAATCACAAATTTCGTGCTCTGTAACTTCGTTTGCTCTGCATGTGTATGATTATGAGCTTGCTAATGTCTGTTGTCTTCTTTTTGTATATCTGTCATCTGGTTCTATCATATCAAGTTAGAAAAACCTTATCTTGTTGCATGAAGTATTTGTGAGGTCAAATGTTCGAATGGGGTACTCTCACTAGTTACATTTTGACGACCCTATGTGACAACAAAATATTCATTTGTATAGTTATAAACAGCTTTATTACCACTCTTCCCACATTCGTTATTGAATACATGCGGGACGAAACACATGTGAAATTTTTATTGTTTTAAACCCACCCTTAGATCGCTAAAACACGATATTTTAAAAGAAATAAACACAGCTAGAGCACTCGTCGAACGTGTTTTAAAGACATTATTCACCACCAGGTGGCATACAAATCTGTCTTACGCCACAGTCAGTAAAGGGGTTGTGAATTGTGTGGGACCACAGGCTGATATTCTTAGATTGTTAGCAATATTCCAGTTATTAAAAGGGGTGTCAATGTTAGCAGATATAGATATGTCCACTGATAGTTGAGCAAGGAATTTAGATTCCTTGGTTAGAATGTGCAATGCGAAGCTCATTGAGGCCCATAACATATGGTCACGTATTGCCAATGGTCAAAAGTTGGGTAATATGGGTAATATGCCTGCAAAGGGAAGGCGGGGGCTAAAGTTTTTTTTTATGACATATCCATAACAATCACCTCAAATGAGTTTATGTCGACTTTGCCATAGTCATATTACTTCATTCTTATCTGTGTCTTGGAATACTAAATGATTAGTGCATAATTATAGATAAGAAATAAATAAGTTATATACCAGTAAAACATATTTAAATGGGAAGAGGCATAATGCAGATTGTTGTAGTAGTACTTATATCGTTGGCTGAGTGGTATGCTACATTCGGCCCACATTTATTTCACTTTAAATCACTGGGCTTATCAGCAGTGTCTCTGGATAACGGCAATGCTGGTGTTGTATGGTGCCAATTATTCAAGTGAATAGAACAGGATGTTCTGTAAATATAATTCAGCATAAAAGACTTGAATTTAAGAGACAATCATTTATTGAACCATTGCTATATATATCTATATATATATGCTTCTAGAATATATGATGCAGTTGATTTTAGTTATGACATAACATATTCAGTAACTGGCACTATGCTGCACTTAGCAGAACTAGTTTAACTCTTGATAAATCCTCCCCCACAAATGCTGCTTCAAGCCACTTCAGATACACCAATATGTTGAACAACTCCAGGCATTACATAATCTTGGGGGTGATATTGGTGATATAAAAAGGTGGTTTATCAATTTGTCTTTGCATTGTTTAAGAAAAAAGGATTATATGAAGACAACAAATTTCTGAGAAACGAAGCTACATGGCTGATGGCATTATGACAAATACAATTATGACTGCACCAGATACTCTTCTAGGTGCCGTTAAAATTAGATATATTTTTTTTACAAATTGGCTAAAAATACAAATTAACTTTATTATATTTTACCTGTGGATATATTAAATTTGAAAAAATATAATTATGTCTTCAAAATCGTCTAGGTTCTATTTTATCACTAGGGAAGTTATCATAGGATTAGGTCAAATAGGTATCGGAAATTTTACGTCTTGGTGAACAGTGAAAATATTTAAAGACCCAGCACCTGTTGACCTCTAAATTTTGATTTATTTTGTCAAAAATAACAAAACTTGATATATGTTTCGTTTTAAATGTATTCAATGACACAATGTGGCAACAGTGGTATTAAAGCTGTTTATAATTATAAAAAAATAAGTTTTTGTTAGTACAAAGTGGTCGAAAAAATATAACTGAGAATACCTCATCCGCACTTTTGATCTCATAAGTCCTTAATGCAATATGGTAGGTTTTTTTTTTAAATTGACATAGTTGTGTACCAGATGACAGCAGGTCAGCAGATATTAACATGCTCATAATCTTACAGATGTACAGTAAATGGAAACGTGTGCATACTACAAGATGTGTTTATTTTTATTTTTTAAAATTAACATTGACTTTCAGCGCTCTAAGGGTGGGTCTAGGTTTTCTAAAAACAAATCTAAACTTCAGATATGTTTCGTCTGGAGTATATTCAATGACAAAATGTGGCAAGCGTGGAATTAAAGCTATTATAACTATTAGCATGCCAACTTTGTTATTACAAGGGGTCGACAAAATATAACTAGTGAGAGTACCCCATCTGGACTTTTGACCTCATAAGTCAATTAATGAAACAAGGTGTGATTTTTAGAATTTGACGCAGTGGTACCAGATGACAGATTTATCAAATGAGGTCAGCAGACATTAGCATGTTCACAATCATGCAAATGTACAGAAAACGGAAAGTTACATAATACGAACTGTGTTCAAGTTTTTTTGAAATATTGACTTTCAGGGCCCTAAGGGTGGGTTTACATTCAATGAAAAAACTCTAAACCTCACATCTGTTTTATCCTGAATATTTCCAATGAGAAAATGTGGCCAGAGTGGTATTAAAATTGTTTATAACCATAATAATGATGATTATGCTATTACAGGGGTCGAAAAAATGTAACTTGTGAGAGTACCCCATCGTCTCTTTTGACCTCATAAGTTCTTCACACAACAAGGTAGAATGTTTCTAATTTGTTATAGTGTCATCAGATGGCCGATGTACCAAATGAAGTCAACAGATATTAGCATAATCATAATAAGGAAATGTACAGGAAACGACAAAATTACATTCTACGAACTGTGTTGATTGTTTTTTAATATTGACGTCCAGCGCTCTAAAGGTGGATTTATGTTTTGTTAAAAAAATTGAAACTCTAATAATTTGCCATCTTATCTTTAATAAAAGAGAAATATGGATGATAGTGATTTAAAAATTGTTTATAGCAAGTGGCTTGGGTTTTTAATAACCTGGGGTTAAAAATGTCTTTGGGGCTTGAGGGTACCCTTGAACATCCCTCATTTTAAACACTTTGCTGCCACTATCAACTTCTACACCCACCCTATTAATGTTCCAGGAATATTTTCCTGTCATATGTACATATCAGACCTATAGAGCACAGATCATCAAATACCTGCATACAGCAGCAAATCTTCTTCTCGATGAGAACGGTTACAGCGGTATATTATGAGCCCAAGCTCCACGATGATAGACAGTACAAACAATAACATGAGTTCTGAACCTTTTAATCCTCCTGCAGAGTTGGTGATCCCTCAATAACAGAGCAGTGAATCAACAGTAACTTACTGATCATCTGGTGTATTTTGCCCTCGGTTACAAATCGTCAATCATCAATACCAACTTATTTCCCCCAGTGTGTCAGGAAATGATTTAGCGATGGCATACGTAAGCTGATCGACACCAAATGCAAGAGTTTGGCCATGGTTGATTCTGTGCTTTGTGAGCAGAATCCAGCTGAATATAAGATGATATTGGCATCGCTTGGCGGTCATTTTGAATAATCAAAGATGGCGTCTCCATTGAGAATAATTATTGGCTTTGGCTCCCGGTAGATTTGAATTCTGCGAGTCAAAGACTATAAGTGTACACATTTTCATGCTTGTAGATAAAATGTGCACAATTCCACTACAAAAGCCGCCAAACAGACCCGAATATGTCACAAATCAGTTCAGGGATTCAGGCTGGAGAGTGCTAGCAGGGAAACAATGGTGCCATCTTGGAAAATGACCGCGAAATCTGCCCCACATATACAGCAATTAAAAAATAAATAACAAACTCCAAGTATTCACAAGTGGGTAAGTCACTGTGGCCAACATAGATTAGAGCGGCGGCGGCTGTGGCACACGACCACATCATATTCCTTATCGGTGGAGACTTAACAATGTAATATAACACTTAAATCTCAGTTTCAAAATTAGCATTATGTGAATTTTGAGTGATACTTTTGATATCATTACCCCTGGCTATATTGTGTGGAGTCGTTTCCGACCCCACAGGTATGACTACATTTTTGCAGTATCTGCTCACTTTACAAGTAAGCAGATACTGCCTTTTGCCTTTGCAGAGCAGATTTTTCAATATATTATTATGATGATTAGCTTGCAAGTGCAAGCAAAATAATTTTGTTGGTGAATTTTTATCTCGTAACTTGTTATAAATAGCTTTAAGCTTGTGGGGACAAAATGGTCAATAAACTAGTATTGGACACTAGCCAACATACGTATCTAATTCCCTGTAACAAAAATACACATGACCTTGGGGTAGTACGCCAGTAAAGGGCAACCCCAACCAATGTTACTTTTAGTATTCAGTTGTGTGTGCATCAAGTGTTTTGTGACTTCAAGCCCATGTTCCACCAGACTCCAATCGACCACATTTTGCACTGATAGTAGTGCTATTGGAGGATGTGATATTAGAGGAGACGGGTGATATAAGAGTGGGGTATTACCCATTCAAGCCAGATATTATCACTCTACCCCCTGGGATGCATTTCGAATGGCTTCAAACCCCAAATATCTCAACTAAAGTCCTATGTAACCCTACAAAAAATGTCTGTAAAAATGTTTTTATTCATTATTCTAGTTCGTTTGGCCTTCAAATGACCTAGACATGACCTTGACCTGGCCTTGGAGTAGTGCCCATGTAAAGTGTAATCCAAACCCCAACTTGTAGCCAGCTGTTGGCCCATCACCTGTATAAGAAATGAAAAGATATTCCACATGGAAGAATGTTGTCTTAAAACTCCTTGTGTTGGACCATATGTGGCCTGGCACAGGGGCATACAATAGCCCTGGCACTTAAGAGGTTAATACGTTGAATCAATGTTGTTTTATTGTTGGACCAACGTCTACGACGCTGGTCCAACATTAAACCAACATTGGTACAATAATTTGTTTTCCGCCGGACCAGGTGCATATGCCACCACAGGCTAAAACAGTTGCGTGCCTGCTAAAATATTTTCTTCGTGAGGACTCGTGACGATGCGGTTAGCGCAAGAGGGAGCCACTTACTTTTCACCATGTCTAATATAGTAGTAGTAAGTAGTAAATATTTATTAATGTCTCATCCAGTTTACAAATTACGAATACAAATCATACATAAATTTGCTGATGTAGTGACTGGTCACTCAATGTGAGTTACAAACAAGAGACTGTAAAATAATAATAAATCCGAGCACTTTTCACGGCGCCTGTGTTTTACAACAGCACGCCAGCCAGGTAACTCCTGCCGTCACACCACAGTTGGTAAATGTTGGGCCAGCGTCGCAGATGGTTGGACAAAATTGAAACGAAGTTTGGGAAGCTTCTCATGTTTGCTGGGCACGAACTAACATTTGTAAACTAAGCCATTTAAATGATTTAACTGTAATTTTCACTCGCTTGAAATTGTGTCTCGCTGACGTGACCCACTACTTCAAGTCAGTGAAATATTGTTGATTTATGTCACGCTTTATCTTTAACATGTCCAAAAGCTGCTACTTAATGTGCTTATAAAAAATGAAAAAAAAAGAAAATAATCGGGCCAACGGCTAAGGGGTTTAATGTTATCAAATCATAGTTATCAATGTTATTATAACTCATTCATATGATTTGTGGCCAATCATGAGTTTGAAAGTTCAGCAGTGCTACCCAAGTTGAACAGCACAAATTAATTATTTTAATTGAACACATCATTAAAACAATATTATCGCACTCGCTTATCGACATGGCCAGTGGCTGCGCATAGAGATGTGAATGGATAAATGAGATTATAGTCCACTTCTGTGCATATTGATAATGGTGGGATGAATCATGTCGCACTGCTCTCTAGACACATGAGGCGTTTAAAGCCAAAAGGCAGTATCTGCTGACTTTACAAGTAGGCATTTACTGCTTTTTGGCGTTGCATGGTGGCATAGTACTCTACACCAACCAATCACATGCGCAGTTCAACCCTTACAGCGCGGGGATAGACTTTAGACGTCATAATCTGACGTCTGTAGACGTCTAATTGTCGTAGGCCCATAACATAGGTATTCAAATGAAGCGTAAAGAGCTGACTAAGACATTTATAAAGATTTCAAATTGAACCCTTTGGTCTCCATGGTTTGTAGAAAAATAATTCAGCGTTGTAGAATTATGACAGATTAGTAATTATATGGCAGTACGCAACCCAGCACTAATCGTTGACTAGTTTACAAAATTCATATAAAAGGGCAGTCAAATCAATTTATCATTAAAAAGACAATACGAAGAATGAGTCAATACAAATATTGTGGCCATAACTGGAAAAGTTTACATGATAATTATTAATACAATTTTGATGGGTTTCCACACAGAACGTGCGGAGGTTTTAAATCAATGTATGCGTATTCAAGGTGCGGCGATTACAATGAAGTAAAATTTGTGTGACTGTAAACATGTTAAAGATGATTTTGTGAAATTGTATTGGAAGAAGAACACAATACTTATACCCTGAACTACAAGTACAGATGTAGAAAAATATCACAACAATCTACACATGATGGTTAGATTCGACGTCGGTGTCTTCAACCGGGAGACCCGTATACACATACAGAACGACCAGATGTAATAGCCTGAAATACTTTCTTAGTTGACTTTCGTTTTTGAATCTAGATTAATCTAAATTGCTATATGATACAGACACAAACAGATGTTTTATCGACAACCGTCATTTCTGACTTATTTAAATAAATAAAGCTAGGGCCTGTGTGTGTATAAAACGCATGGTCGTGTGGATAATCAGTAGTGGCAATTGCCAAACAGCAAGGAAAATAACTGACTGACGGATGGACAGAGGTAAGAGAGAGATGCGTTGCGACAAGGGGGCCAAGCGTTAGCATTTGACACAGCCCAGAGGCGAGTCTCCTGCAGATTGGGAGCAGAGGTGAGCGCTGCCGGCTTGTCCAGATGCCGCCGATATGGCCAATTAGCCCAGCTAACGTCACGGCTGTACTGCAGCTAGCCTACAGCAAGAGTCTGCAGGATCCTGCAGGAAGACGCCATAACTCCCAGCAACAGAGAAGACCAAGTCAAGTCGGCCCGGTGTCAACTCCATCCCCCCTGTGCGAGCCTGGATTCTGGACGTTCCTGACGGCCAATTTCACCTCTGCCTTCTTAGCTGAAGTGGTGCACTGGCCCAACGTTTGCTCAATAATTGACCAAGGTCAGATATATTTATCCAGCATTGAACAAGCTTTGGTCTGACATCATGAGTGCAGCCTCCACATTGTTACTGGCCTATGTAGATCCAGGTTGTCCGGCGAATAAAAACTAATTACCCGCCGGCCATTCTACATGGCTTTCCTGATTTGCCAATTTGTTTTGTGGAGCTCGGTTCTGCAGTGCACCCCGCTCCTTATGGGCTGACATGCAGTGAAGAGTTACTCTTAAATCCCTGTTATTTCTAACGCAATGTGCGTAGGTCATTCTTTTGAGCAGAAGAACATATCATTTGTTTACAATGTCGTTATTTTTACTATTTATTCCAAGAAAGACATTTAATTGAGATACAGCGAATGGACTTTAGACGTCAGAATCTGATGTCTTTAGACGTCAGATTCTGACGTATAAAGTCGATCACCGCACTGGAAGAACTAAAAAAATTAGGGACCGCAGACATATAACACAGGTATTCAAATGAAGCAGAAAAAGCTAACTGAAACATTTATGATGATTTTAAATTGGAAAAACCCTTTGGTCTCCATGGTTTATACAAAAATATGTCGGTGTTGTAATGGTCAAGGTGTTGTGGGATACTGAGAGGGGCATCTGTAGTGCATAATCAAACCAGGTGCTGTGAGAGCTTCTTTTACATTTACTATATAATGCGCCATGTATCAAGTTTATGTACCAACTGTTTGTCATATTAAAAATAATCTGAACCGAGTTAGAAAACCTTTGTAAAGACTAAATTGAAATCTAACCATCTACATGCTACAATCGATCTCTTCTGAGATATTTATTGCTGACAGCAATTATTTCATAGATTTCTTAGCTGTTTGTATCTTGTTTAATGCAACAATGCAGGTCTATACAACGTAATTAAATAATAGTTTCTAATACATTGTTAATTACTATGTAATATGTAATAATCACTTCACAATATTAACACCATATTCAATACGAACAAAATAACAAGCAGAATCCATATGTGCATACATTATATATTACAATTTTAGTGACCGATGAAGCTATTGGTATCCAGCAGATATGATATGAAGTAGGCCTCGTGAACAAAGGGTGGATAAGTGCGGTAAAGTTTGGTGGGCATAATAGAAGGGGCAGCAATAAGATTAGCTTGCCGCCTGTCTGTTCTTCATCGAGTAAGTTATGTGTTTGAGTTCGTGTTATTAACATCAAATGCTGGCAGAATCCACGTCTGCTTTATTGTCCATGTTTCCATTGACACACCTCCTATACTAACTTCATTACGTCCACTTCTCACTCTGTGATAGTACAAAGAAAATGTGGTTGTTTGATGATTTATATCCTCTTGTGTGTTTTTAGATATCCAGAAAAACATCTTTAAGACCTTAAAGTAGAGATGATCTATTTGTTGTCAATTTGTTTGTGGACTTGCTAAGTGAATGAATGAATGAATGAATGAATGAATGAATGAATGAATGAATGAATGAATAAATGAATGAATGAATGAATGAATGAATGAATGAATGAATGAATGAATGAATGAATGAATGAATGAATGAATGAATGAATGAATGAATGAATGAATGAATGAATGAATGAATGAATGAATGAATGAATGAATGAATGAATGAATGAATGAATGAATGAATGAATTATTGGATGGGTGGATGGATGGATGGATGGATGGATGGATGGATGGATGGATGGATGGATGGATGGATGGATGGATGGATGGATCGATGGATAGATCGATGGATGGATGGATGGATGGATGGATGGATGGATGGATGGATGGATGGATGGATGGATGGGTGGATGGATGGATGGATGGATGTATGGATGGATGGATGAATGGATGAAAGAATAAATGAATGAAAGAATGAATGAATGAATAAATGAATGCATGAATGAATCAATGAATGAATGAAAGAATGAATGAACGAACCTCTAAGCCCCGACGTACCAGGCATTCTGTGTAACAGCTATACCATGTTTAACAATGGCGGACATACGGGGATTTCGTGGGTTTTTCCGCTGGGATATAAAATGTATCTTCCTAAAACAGCTATAACTAGACTGTCAGTCAGAGACTACAAGCCTTCACGCGCAACATAGGGTCACTGACAGAATCCTCCTTTGCAAATTGATTGTGTATTGGATCATCCTAGAAATGCAATGGACTGTTCCTTGGCCCGAGACACACATCTTTATAAACATTATGGATCCGGATCGTAATCTGGATCATCCAAAATTTGACAGATTGTTCCATGGCACGAGACACACGTACTCTGGTAAAAGTTTCATGCAAATCCGTCCTTTACTTTGTAAGTAATCCTGACGGACCAAAGAAACATAAGCTCCTTTTAAGTAATTATGCGGTGACGACTGGCTTACTCAACTTGTGCAATGGTGGCATAGTTAAATATAAAGATAATACTAATCAATACGAAGGAAAATAATACCTAAAATGAGGACGGAAAATCAACATACATACATGATTAACATTATCCTGATATCCTAAATAACGTTGTATGTAGGCTTATATACCATATTAATGGTAATAGATAAGCATATAAATTAAATTATTGTTTATAAACGAATAGCTCATTATAGTAAGCTGTATGCCAGTATAACAGGCAGTACATGTATTACAACACCGATCATGCATGTATATGGTCCATCATTAAAAACGGGAACTGTCAATTTCAAATGGCGTTGCCATGCCATCTGCATGCCGTGATTATGCATGTGCGTAACGACGTGTTGACGGTATGTCGTGCGGTGACCACAGATATCTAACTGACCACTGGGCAGGTGTGACTGTGTCCAGATGGTGCTGCTGACCTCTGGTGGTCATAAGGTCAACTAACTCCAGCTGTGCTTTTCCCATTGACCCTTTGCAGACTACATCGTGATACGCTTCCCACTAATTATTGAAATACTGCCAGTAGATTTTACCTAATATATTGTCTAAATAAAAACCATGGTCGCATGGAAATCAGATTTGCTCTCACGATCAAATCTGATTGCCATGCGACCATGGTTATTCCGGATTGAATGACTGTAATGTTGTAAACCATGGTGAAAAGGAAATGATGATTGGAGATTGTCGTTAGTAATCAACACGTTGACTATGGGTTGGGCGGGACATGTCCACTAGAGGTCAGCTCCCACCATTGGTCGCTGGTCAATCCTAAATCGCAAACACAATCTACCAGTTAAGCCTGATTTAACAGATTAATTAGATTACCTTACCAGAAGCTTTCAGTCGGCCAATCGCAGTTTAAATTTACTTAATATTTGTATACTTAGCTTAATGGTAAGTCAATATTTCTTCAATGTTATTATGATTATTATTGTATGATGGTAAGTCTGTCGAATTGAAGTGATTAAATGTTTCACTCTAAAATTAACACTGTTTGATGTTATAGTGAATATGTTTTTTCGTACTGTAAAAAATTCAGGACCCCTAGTTCACATAGCACTCAACTTGAAAAGGTATGGCTTGAAATAAAGTGTGTGTTGCGCTGTTGTCACTGACAGATAAAATTCATGGCGTGTGTTTATATTATACCTCAGGACCTATGGCGCAGATAGTCTTATGGCTATTTTATCCAGTTTATTTACCATGTTTACAGGAGGCTTCATGGCCTCTTACTTCCAGAAAACGGGTTCGAAGCCTGCATCAGGCAGGTAGAATTAAATTTGCACATTTATTTTAAGGTCACTATGCATAGTTAAAAAAATCACAACCTAACTTGGAGCTAAAACATGGTCGTTACCCTTACAAAAAATGAGTGTACATGATTCTAATCATGTCCATTGGGTCATAGCAAAAACTCATAGCAAATGGAAAATGCATGGTATACATGTTGTATAATTATAATTAGGCTATTGAATAGCTTAGAATAACTTATATATAGAGTATATAATATGGCAGATTTTTAAAACGTAAATCTCACAGGTACATCGTGTTGTATTATTGGTGGATTATAGTAGCTTGTGATAAATTGCCTCCATGTCAATAGTGAAATTCAGTAAGACTCACATATGCTGTTCAAAAAGGCCTGTAAAGCGCCTTTGTGTTTCCTGCATACGTTGCCTTTCTATTGCATGTAACTATGTAACCATCACACGTGATGACTCTTTCAATGCTGGCAAACTCAATTGAATCGTTTACATCATCATCGTGAGTGATTTACACATGAATTATACGAAAATTACTTTTTTAATTGTGGCTAGAAAAAATAACGTTATCAAAACTGCCATCAATTCACTGCATGAACATTTTAGCATATGTGACAAACCGATATTTTGAGTTTGAATGTTTCGCAGCCCGTAGAGTGTTAACCCTTAGAGTGCTGAGACGTCTATGGTCGTTTTAGCCTATTTATTTGTCCCTAAAACTATCAAATTTGAACAAAAAATGAGCTTCAAATCTGCTACATTTGTATATGCTTTTATTCTGATTGTACAAAATATAATCAATTTTTACCCACTTGAAGTTGTGGGTCGCGACAGCGAGCCACAACTTCACGTGGGTGAAAATTCAAATTCTACTATTTAGCGCCTCAAGGGTTAATGCTCATGCAGCCCCTTCTGTGCTCACGAGACCTTTCTATGAGCGAGACAACTTAATGACACGGTGCGCTGAAATCAAATCCCTGACAAATACCTCATAAATGACCCCCTAAATGTTGCTCCTTTGCTGCTAATGGTGTCTTATTTCACGCCTTGTGGGGACATAAAGCTGATAGACACAAAATAACCAACTCGTGGCGGTTCCTTAACCACTAAATAAGCTAGTAAAGAATAATCGCAACTTCATTAGGACTGTACATCTGCCTATAGTTAGAATTGAATATAAATAGCATGAATATAAAACACTTCATTTTAAGGTAATATATATAATAAAAGGAACCACCACGCGCAGTTTGCAGTAAAACTAAAAAGATGACCTCTCCAGTAAAATATATTCAGCCATTGGAAGTGATGAAAAAGTTACAAAATAATGTACTTTATTAAATTAAACTTTATCAAATGAAATATGACATGTTCATTCAAGGGCTATGCTGACAGTGTTTACTTCTATGAGAACCGTCTACGTCCATCAATTATTACAATATGTTTGAGCATATAGGGTAGCCATACTAGGAAACGGCAATGAAGAGAGACAGTGTTGTTGCCATTTGTTCCAGCAGAGCGTAAGAGTCTGGAGTTGACTGGTACAAACGCCGGATAAATCTGAGCAAATCCCTGTAAAGTGTCGTGGTTGACATAGCCTGGTGATTACAGGATGAGCTCTGCTGGTGATTGGCAGGTAGACGTCTGTCGTACAAAGGCAAAAAGCGGTATCTGCTTACTTTACAAGTAAGCAGATACCACCTTTTGCCTTTGCAGAGCGGACGTGTAAACCATCGGCCCGCGGTCATCCCCCAGGTCAACGGGTGACATCCCGATCAGGGGTGGAACCAACTCTAAAGTTACCTGCACGACTGACAGGTGGGCCATGGCCATCTCACACCTGCAGATTCAAGGGACATGCTCAGCATTGCAGCCAATCTGTTCGCCTCCCCCCACTCATACCGTGAGTTATCATGGATAGAGTCCACGACCATGTGGACTCTATCCATGCTAGCTCTCTCCTCATATTAAAATATATTCGAGTGATTTAGTAGCATTAAATACGGTAATGTGTTTATTTTTATTTCAAGCATTGCACCGAATAGATTTCCTTGCGTATAGAGTCTCACTTCAAATGTCTGTATTGTATTGTTTCAAGTGAGTGAAAATTACTCGTATTTATCGAATTGTACACCAAACATTTGCGAACCTTGATGTGTAAATGCTCATTTCATTCCCAATAACAATGATTTGATAGGTTAATAACACGGATAAAAAGACGTCCATAGTCGTGCTTAGGGGTTTAACTCTTTAGCTGCCGGTGCCGATTATATTCGTGTTTTTTTTTATAATTTTTATCAGCACATTGCCTATCAGTTTTTAAACATGTTGAAAATAAGACGAAAATAAAACACCAATCAGTATGATTTGAAAACAGTTGACCTCCATTTTGTCAAATCTGAATAATTTTCACTCACTTGAAGTTGTGGATCGCGTCAGCGAGACACAACTTCAAGTGGGTGAAAATTCAAATTGAAGAATTTGGCGGTTAAAGGGTTAATGGTTATCAGTACAGCAAACAGAATACTTGGCTCAATAAATATACCGAATATGCTAAAGCAATATAAAGAGCTGATTTGCTACCTAGGAAAAGTATTTTCTCTAGCGAGAGGGCTACTCGATAGAGAACTTATCAGGTCACCGACATAATGCATAACGGGAATTTGAAGCACCTGCGTAGGATTTGCTGTTCATCCTGTGACGTCACTACCACAATACAATGCGGTAGTCAAACTGCGCACGCGTCAACGCCTCGTGAAAAGTGAACGCACGTCTGGCGCGTGATCTCTATTAACCGTCTTAACGCTAGAACCCAAATCACGCCAGGTGCTTATCCTACCACGATAATCATGATAACACCAGTCCGTTTAAAATGGATATGAAATTTGTCATGCAACGAAAATACCCAATAACCATTGGCGTTTAGTAAAATGAAGTAGATCAGGCTTGATTGATGCATCAGTTAGTAGGATCGGTATTATGTGAGCATGCATATGTCGCCAGCTAGGTATCAAAGCATCTCTACCTTTTCATACGACTTTAAAACGGTGCGCGTTCAATAATGGCTGTTTAAATAATAGTGGTGGTAAAAGGAGAGGCTTTGTATCAATGAGGGTTTAGTTGGAGGGGGTGGCATTTCAGCAAAGCCACCATCTGTCAAAGGATGCGCGGGCATGACTGACAATAGGCCGGCTGTCTGGAGGGCTCATTAAGATGAAGGAGGCGTGAACAAAGCTATCCTAGGGTCAGATCATAAACACTAGGCGTGCGTATACACTGCAGGGGGTACACTAGACGTACTATACGTACACACAAACCACAATACCTGTGGATCAATCTGGATTCCTGAAAGATCAAACACAATGCATTTTTTTCGTTCATATATGATATACTTTTGAATATTATAAATGTACATAATACAAATTATACCCACAAATTATAACATTTAAAAAAATTATTGACATTTATCAATGTCAATATTTTTATAAAAATGTTATAATTTGTGGGTGAAATAAAGATTTTACTGTTACTGTTGCATGATTGTGGTATCATCGGCTGTATTAGGCCTAAGTACTAATATCAGGGAAATTAAAAAGTAATATTGAGTTTGACATGGATATATTTCAAACAGTCAGCTCGCTGTTCAACAATCATGCGAATGGTATAACCACTAATCTGGTGTCCATGGCGACGTCTGAAAATCATGTGAACACGATGGCCAGTGAAATGTACAACACCATTGGGGGTAGGCGTCAGACACTTTTTCTAAAATAATATTTTTGTGTAAATTTTAGGTATCGTTTTGTGATCACATGGGTGATTTATAATGTAAAGCCAAGTAATCTTTTTTTCTCTGCGTTCGACCTTTAACGTGATCGGCAGTGTATCATCTACGAATTTCAGGTTTATTGTCTTGAACGAACATTATCTATTCTAGATTATAAGACAATAAACTGGAATAGTAAGCACTATCCGTTTTCTGATACAATGGCCACCTAACTGAATATAGCTGACATAGGCATGCTATGAATCGTCACATATTCAAATATTAGGAAGAAAGCTGTATTTGAATATTCAAATTTATATTGCATGTGTAAAAATGAGCAGCATGATTTTGTTCAGGATGATGTTGTTCATTTTGTTCAAGATGTCATTTCTTCAAAATACTTATTTTCGATACAAGGACCGTTTCCAGAGATTCTCCTCTTGTTATTCCATCAATATTACAATATAAGAGATCATAACAAAAACTACAGATTCAGATTAACCTCGCATCGCATCGCATCGCATCGCATCGCATCGCATCGCATCGCATCGCATCGCATCGCATCGCATCGCATCGCATCGCATCGCTTCGCTTCGCATCGCATCGCATCGCATCGCATCGCTTTGCATTGCATTGCATTGCATTGCATTGCATTGCATTGCATTGCATTGCATTGCATTGCATTGCATTGCATTGCATTGCATTGCATTGCATTGCATTGCATTGCATTGCATTGCATTGCATTGCATTGCATTGCATTCCAAAATCGTGAGTAAATTATTTCTCTGTGAAATGAGAACATTTGAGTATTCCTTTAAGCATATGTCAGAACATTCATTTTACCAATACAAACGAAATACTATAGAGTATGCCTTGACACGGATCATAGTACGACTATATAGTAAATTACTGGTGGTTACTACTGATACTACATGAACAAATATATTTATTCTTAAATTTGCAATAATGGTTTTAGGCAAATAAGTATGAGTAATCAAATAATTTGCATAGCAATATTTAAACCTCCCTCACAACCCACAACATTTCCTTCTCACATTGAACAAAGTGAAAACAGCATTTCTTGTTTATTAGATATATCAAACAGGTTATATGGACGGAACTAACTCCGGCTTGACATTCAGGCAGCGTTGACCACTACGTCAGTGCTCCCACCCGATGTGGATATAAGGTAAAGGGGGCGCGTACGAGTTTATCAAACATAAAACAATAGCTCCTTTCCGGATCATTGTGTAAGAACAGGGATTTAGTAAGGTTGTGTTAACACATCAGGATGATTGATGTTATGTCCCCGCCAAAAGTGGCACGCATGGATCAGCAAGATGCGCAGACTCTGGACCAACACTGGGCCAGCAGCGTCGGAGACGCTGGCCCAGTGTTGATCCAGAGTCTGTGGACGTGAGGGATTGCTCTCGGTGGCGGAGTGATTTGCCGCCGCGGACGCCGGCGTTCACGCCGCGTTAGGCTGCGTTGCCGGCGCTGCTGATGAAATGCCGGGACTGGGGCTGAAATATGGCCGTCGGCGGCGCCCGTCCCCCACGTGTAATGCCCGCCTAATAATCCGCACCATCCGCCCGGTTTGACCAGGGACCGCACTCTAGTACCTGATTTGATCAGAGTAAGCTCAAGCGGCGACACGGTGACCGGAGCGGCCCGCGGGGTCCGGCCATGGACGCAGCGCGGAGGAGGAGCCACGGATCCCGGCTATACCCTCCTCTCAAACACCGCCAAGATCCTGTGATTTCTAAAGAAAAACATGCGCGCAATTACGTCATTCATGCACTGTCAATCCACCCAGCAAACAATTGTCTGGTTATTTAAGCTCAATCTCATGCGTGAGTTACCCTGTAGTCCATGAAACACTCCACTACAATCTATATCTAGCTCACAAATAAATAGAGACACACTTTACTGGACTCTTACTTGAATCAAGGAGGTTATACCTACTTGCAGGAATGCTACCATTTTTATGAGGATTTATAATTTTCTCAGGATTGTTTTTTCGTTTCAACCACACAAACAATATAAGGTGTTCTAAACATGTATAGCTTCTGGGGCCTGTAGTGTTAATTTGGAGAAAGAGAGAGACAACGAGGCAGAAACAGCAGTTAATGAGAGTAACAAACAAAGCTGAGAAGGGAGGTGACACTATTCTGCTATGCAAAGCCAAAATGCAATATCTGCTTGCTTATAAAGTAATCAGATACTGCCTTTTGGCTTTGCACGACAGTATCGGTGGAGAGAGAGCGACAAACAAGAAGGAGAAGAGAGGCGACAAACATGGCTGAGAAGGGAGGTAACAAATAGACCCGTGGGAGAGGAAACAAATTAGGCGAATTAAGGAGGCGACAAATAGGCCGAGGACAGAGGCGACGATATAGACAGAGGAGAGAGACAATAAAAATAGGCCGGGGAGAGAATCGACAGTATAAGAAGACGTGAAGGAGACAAATACTAAGGCAGAAGAGAGGGGCGACAAATAGGGAGGGGGAGAGACGCGACAATAATAGGCAAAGTACAGAGGAGACAGGTAGGAAATAACAGAGAAGCAACGATATAGGCGGATGATAAAGGCGACAATGACGGAAAGATGCGACAAGTACGGAAGAGAAGAGATGCGACAATAAGAAATAAGGCATAGGCGAGAAGTGCATGACAAATAGGAAGCGACAATAAATTATTATAGGCGGATGAGATGTGTGATGATATGTGACCCGCCATGCGAGAAGGCACATCCCGGGCGCTTTGTTACAACTATTTATGATGTCATTTAAAATTTAATTATAATGGCTATATAATTAATAAAATAAAAAATCAAAGATTTTGGTTAGTGAAACAGAAATTACACCGTTCAAATCAACTAAAATAATCAATTTCAAGTGGTGGGTCACACATAGGCAGAGGAGAGTGGCCATAAATAAGGCAGGGGAGAGAAGCGACAACATACGCATGCACAGGAAAAAAAGTAATAAATAGAGAAGAGGGGAGAAGCGACAAATAATACAGAGGAGAGTGGCAACAATATATCAACAATATATGCAACAACATTTGAATCCGATACAACATGTTTTTCGACTAAAGCAGTACCAGAATATTGCCCCCGGAGACACTGAGCTTTATTTGAAGAAGAAAACTAGAATATTTTTTTAAATATAAAGAGAAAGTGCTATTTTCTATGTCGTCATTTTACATTGGTCACTTCTGTTACCCTTTTCAGTAGAAGAACATTTTCAAATGTGTATATGAATTTGCGCCAATGTAGCAAAAATGCAAGTCTCTGGACGAAAATATGACAATTTGTAGCAGAACATCATAAAAAACTGTAAAAATGGTCATTTGTGCTACCGTCAATTATGTTATAAAACCAAGTAACATCAGTGACACGAAATGGAACATCTATTATACATGTACTGACCATGGTGTTATGTAGTCACTGTCACTGTCTTTCAATTGTACTATCAGTTGTAATAAAAGACTTATCTAAAAGCCTACTGGATATGCAAATATGCTAAGCATTTAATGCTAGATCAACATGGTGATTTTATATTAACACAACACCTTTGTTTTAAATTATCTTTTTTTCATACATTGTAGATTTCACTTCTGTTACAAAACCTGTCCATTATGTTACTTCCATAACTCGTCTTTGATTATTTTGTGACAAAAGTATTATCAAATAAACATTAAATGTCAATTTTGTTACTAACCTTGTCGCTTATGTTACAGCCATATCACTTCTGTTAAACCAACCATTTTCGTCATTCATTTAAAAAAAAATTATATATACGCTTATTTTTTTTAGTCGAGAATACCTTTGCATAAATCTGACTGTTTGGACATAATATATACTTTATCATTCGTGGATTTTTTGCGATCCACAGAGCAGCTCTGAGCGGCTTTAAGGCCAATTGTAACGTGATATAAAAGCCGCTGTGAGCGGGTCGTGGGGCTCAAGGAGTTAAAGCACCTCTGGATGAATCGAGTGGATCGTGTCATTTATACTAAGGGTTAATGTGAATATTTTGTAATTGTTAAGCAATATAGTTATGTCGAAAGGCGATATATATCTGCTACTTTCAAAATTTTGCATTTGTGTGATGGCTCTATACATAAGTGAAATTAAATATATACTAGTCATATTGCTGTTAAATTACAATGCACATTGTCATCGCTGTACCTATCTTTGTGACTGGTTGCAAAAATACACAGTTTAATTAGTCATAGATCTGTGATAAAATGTGACCAAAATGTCCAGTAACAGAAGTGACATAAATTTATGCCCCACGATCCTCCGTTTGTCTAGAAAACAATTAAAGATCATTAAGCTTATTAAAGTAGTAAAACACAAATAATACAGACTATTTTAAGTGTTGGTGAAAAAAACCTTTCTGGGTCTCAAAAAGTGCAAATAACAGAGAAACACCCTATATGTATATATATAACATTATTCTAGAAACTTCTAGTGGAGGGGTTTGTCAGATCGGTATGTTATTTATGACACTAAATGGTTCAGTGTAATCCAGACTAAAAAGGGTGAGTTAAATCTATCACGTCTAACCGTTGACCCAATATTGCACGGATGTTGGGATAAGGCTTTATTCACGTCTGGCCACCAGATGGGGCTCATCCTTGTTACGTATATGCTGTTGTTTACTCTTTTAATGGGTAACGTTACCGTCGGGAGACCTGCTCATGACGTCACACACAAACCAGTTCACATCATTACACTCCGAGTGCACTGAGTGTGAAATCCAATAAAACGCACATAAATTATGCACTGCGTCCAATTTAGCTGTTCATTCGACAAATTACACAGAGAACGTAATCCAATTATTTAACACTCTGACACCAGGAGATTGTCATTCTCATATCAACCAACATCATTTTGTTGTACATTTTCAAAAAAGGAAATTCGCTGTCCAATTTTCTATTTTGCATATGATGTATCATTTTATCCTTAAATTTTCTTCTGTGTATTTTGTATCGATTTTTCACATGTGGTATTTTTGTATATTATTTTTACGACAGTTCACTTTATTTTACGACTCATATAATAACATGTCCTTATGATGATTTTTATGACACCATACTAATAATTGGAAGCAAATTGTGAGTATATGAAACTCTTTATTATAGTATGGTCAGCAATACGCAACGTGGTACTAAAGGTCAAAGGGTTAGCAGAATGCCAGAGGGAAATGGTTGCGTGTTTAGAGAATAACACTGATTTGACCCTTTCCTGACTAGAGGTGAATACCCGTTCATTTAAATAGATTTCACGAGGTATATAAGAGTCAGCAGATTTTAAAGTAGTAATCCGTCTAATCAGTCTCAGATAGACGGAAAAATGTTATGATAAATTTTCAATAAGATATAATTAATTTGCCTTTTTGTGGACCCAGCTCTCAGAGTGTTAACAGGCGTGGTTGATTAAACATCTGAGCGAGCAGAACAACTCTATCCGGGAGATTCTCGTCAACTCAAGATCTGCCACATTGTCCTTGGAATTGTTTTGTCCCACGATAATCCTTGAACACAGCTCTCCTGATGGGATTGTATCGTATATCTGGTCCGTATTCTCGTACAAGTTACGATATATCGTAGGCTTCGGATTGGTCGAGATGGCCATCTCGACCAAACCGAAGCCTACGATATATCGTAACTTGTACGCATCTTATAAAGTAGAACAATTAAACTATCATGTTAAATTATGTATGTTAGATTTCTTTAGAATAACTTAATCGATAAGACTTAATCGATACTGTTTATGAAAATATCCAATTGAATGTTTTCACTTTTAAAATAAATATAGAAGGCATACAACCAGGTTTAGTTCCAATTACTATGGATGCCTTATTAATGGCGTTCACACATACTTGGCGGGCTTAATGGTCTGAGGTATCGAAACTGTTCTTAATATTGCTCCTATTTTATAGTTGCGTCATGTTTGAGGTAATGCATTTAATTGTGCTTGGAATATATAAACCGTTTCGCCCTGTGTTGGTTCAGTGTTGGGCCAGCGTCACAGACGGTGGACCAGCACTGAACCAACACAGAGCCAAAACTTGAATTATTTTAAAAAGTGAGAGGATTGCAGTAGCATGACTAAGGTGTTATTTACTGTAACTCACAGAATAAACATGTTATAACCTTTTAACCGCCGGTGCCGCATATATTTGGTTTTCATTTTTTATTAGCACAATAAGTACCACCTTTTAAACATAAAATGTGACATCAATCAGCAATATTTGAAAACAGTTGACCTCCATTTTGTTAAATCTGAATAATTTTCACTCACTTGAAGTTTTGGATCGCGTCAGCGAGACACAACTTCAAGTGGGTGAAAATTCATATTAAATAATTTGGCGGTTAAAGGGTTAATAATATTGCAACAAAATGAGATGAACATTGTTTTTCTTTTTTTTTAGTATGATTGTATCAGGTTAGATGTATCAAATAGCATACACTAGAAACCAGTAAGATGACAATCATGAGCTTGTAATAACCTCAGTCTGGAATCACAAGAGCTAAAAGTTTGTGAATTGTGGACTTCCTGTCAAATGGCGGCTGTGAGCAGTGGTGTATGTGCCCTGACGGCTGTCTACGTCACTGATTTATGTGCCCATGTGATTACCCCACGTGACAAGCTGTTTCAATACCGGGTAATCCAGTCAACACAAAACATTTGTATAACATTTTGTACAACGTCGGCCCAACGCGTGAGCCGTTGGGCCGACGTTGTACAGATATTATACAAATGTTTTGTGTTTGCTGGGAATAACAACTTTACTTTTTTATTCCCACATCTGAACTTTGAGCTATTTCAAATTATTTTATAATATATTATTACAGTAAAGTATGGATCAATTACCACATTTTATTGATAATGTCACTAATTATTATGTCATTTTGTTGATGAAACGTAGTGATATTTTGTGCCGACAAAAGTTATGGGTGCGTTATTGGGATCCAGAAGGAGAGAGCTCGGTATTGGACCCCTCCACCACCCCCACCAGGATGGATCACTCCACCCTGAACGCCACGCGTCCCCCGGGGACGCGGCAAGGCGAGCCACCGGATGCGGCGGCTCCCAGGGGGTGCGGGGCGGAGGAGACAGCTTGCGTCCTCGGGGACCCCGGCCGCTGGCAGATCCGCGCGGGTGAGATATGGACTGGGCCCGGGATCCCGGTCACCCAGCAACACGTGCTGATCACACCCGGCCCCACGACGCCCGTCATCTGCCTGATGTATGATCCGCACAACTGATCCAGTCACACGTAGGAACAACTGTAAACAGGGATCCACAGCCGGCACCCCCCGGGATCCACCGGCGGCACCACCTCGATTAGGGGAATCCCCAGAGGTGATCTCCGCGGCTGAGTTGTGTGTGGAGAGGTGCGAAGTCTCACTCCACTATTATCCACAGAAAGAAAAGAATCTGCTCATAATTAGACAGTAGAATCCCAGCAAACACGAGACGTTGAACCAGTGTTGGCTTATTGTTAAATGCTGATTTAATGTCCACAGCGTGTTTTGCTCCCATAAACATATTAGTTTATATGATTTGTGTAACAACGACGCAGGCCCACTAGTTCAGCGTCACGTGTTTGCTGGTATCTGCTCTGATTCTGAGCAGACGATATGATTCTCGCATAGCCCATCACCTTCCTACTGTTGGCTACGGGACTAGCTCTTCTGATCTCGACTATGGTATTCCAACTCTATTTAAATAAAGCGAAATGGCAGGCTGTAATTAGCTAATTCCGGCATGTAACTGACTAAACTACCTATCAATTGTCGGAATAGAATGCTATAATCGAAATGTGACACAACAGTTTAGATAAAATAAAATTTTCAAAAGTTTCAAAATCATAGCTAAATCTCGTTGAGAGACATCCGAAATTGAGAAAATATTTGTTAATTAATATATAAAAAATTAAATGAGTTACAAAATTGTGAACTAATCTGTTTCATATTTCGCAGTATCGCATGATACAACTTTCACGATCAATGGGTTGTTTCTTGTGCAGCCATAGTCTCTATGCTCATGCGTGTTTTTAGAAGTCAAAGTGAGAGAAATAAGATTGGCTTGTGATTCCCATATGAATAGGCGGCTTTTAAGAAAAGATGCTTCGATATTGATCTGTTGAACAAAACAGACAAGTTTTCTGGTTTGTGAAATTTTAAATATGGACAAACACCATTAGCAATGAAGTCAGTTTAAGTGATTGGTCTCACATCCACAACAATGTTAAAATGAGCTTTTTTCCAGTGAAGTGTGAATATTATTTTCAATATGCTTTTTTGAAGCCAATATCTCGCATTATATTCACAAAAATGAATTACTTTTGTAACTAACAGTTTATATTTTGACCAGTAATTATGATTGGTGGGGCTGGTTACTTTGGATTCTTTGTCTGAAGAATTAGAATATTTCCATGTTGATGTACAAAAGACATCCAATAGACATTCAATAACACACAACATGCTAACGCTCAAAGCTGAGATAGGTTTGTATAACCCATGGAGACTAAATCTTTTTTCTTATTTTTTCCAGTAAATGTCTTACTTAGCTCTTTCTGATTCATTTGAATACCTATGTTATGGGTATACGGCCATTAGAAATATATTAATTCTCTCAGTACGGGGACCGTCATTATACGTCAGAATCTGACGTCAGCAGACGTCAGATTCTGACGTATAAAGACGGTCCCCGCGATGAAAGCGTGTAATTAACCCTTTCACCGCTAATCACGACTAATCATGTTTTTAATGCATTTTATTAGCGAATTAAAACATGTTATTGGGACTGAAATGTGTGTTTCAACATCAACTTTGCATTGTGTGACCTCAAATTAAAGAAATATGAGTAATTTTTACCCACTTGAAGTTGTGGGTGGCGGTAGGCTAACACTGTATGTTCTTGCACAGTTTATGTAAAGGAATACAAGTCATGGAGGGCGGGGCCCTATAGGGTAGTGGTTAGCACCGCTGCCTTTCACGTCAGAGCTTGGGGTTCGTTCCCCGGTCTCGGCGGTTTGAAAGAAACAAAAATGTTTCTTCCCCATCCACCCGTAAAACTCAGTATTGTGGGGAGCCTCCGTGATCGAGAGGTAGAGTGCTCGGCCTCAGATCTCCAGGGTTTTAATTTCGAATCCTGTGTCTGGAGGGTAGTGTCATCTCACTCATCTCAACATCCCCAGGAGGCTCTCCTGGTCCAATTAAGCTTTTATGTGCACTAAAGTGTATAAAGCCTGATTCATTTTATTCTTACTAGTATCCTGGAGATGATGCACAGGAAGAGCAGAATGTGGCAGGTTCAGCTTTCCATGGCACATGACCTGAAAATAGTTAAGTTACCGGAATGATATTTTGAAAGCCATCATGTGTCTGGGTGTCGCGAGCAATGTGATTGTGAGGCGCTATGGAGGCTGGCCTTGTCCAATTCAACTGGTCATCAGACGGTCATCTAAAACATTATGGTATGACCGCCTCTATTATCACGCGAGGAACCCTTTCTATGCGAAAATATCATGACTATTTATAACGACTGCAAAGATACTTTTAAACTAACAATGCAATATTGCTGTTAAGCATAATGTATTTTAGTACTTATATACAAAGAGAAGAAAATAGTTCGACATAATCATGATAATTTTTGTGTTAGCACAAACTGTGTCAAGCGGATTCCATCTGTTACATGAGTCCGCACATGTATAGGCTACATATTGTTATTTAATTTTGCTTTAGATGTTAATCTCTTTGGTTTTTTCACAAAAACAACTCGACAAATTATCCTTATAATAGCGTTAGCTTGTAAAAACCAGGGTTAGAAGAGTCAGGGGTAGAAGAGTCACTGTGTATTAGGAGGAGCCCGGGGCAATGAGAACTGTGTATCAGATCCGCTGTGCAAAGCCAAAATGCAGTATTTGCTTATTTGTAAAGTAAGCAGATACCGCCTTTTGGCTTTGCCCGAGAAGTTGATCCATAGACGTCATATTGCACAAACAGGTTTGCCTTATTTTACAGGGCTATTGTGTCGTAATTGGGAGGCCACCCCGACCACACACGCGCAAAACCACACACGGAATTGGTCCATTTTCACTGATTTTCCCTCCTAATGGACACGCGGGATGTTGGAGCCAACCTGTTCCATCGGTGAAACATTAAGACAGCGCTAGGCCAACATCTACGATGTTGGCCCAGCGCTGGCTCAATGTTTCACCCCCTGACAGAGAGATTGGCAGATGGATCACCTCGGTTGTGGACTGATCCCTGCGCGTGTCCGTGAAGACAGCCATGGATTGCTAACGCTACAGATTCTGCCACCATGAGGCGCACCGCGCTGGTAGGAGACAAATTGCTTCACATTTGTCTTCTGTCTGTCCGGATCTCTCCCGTCTTTAAATACATCGCATTGGCAACGAGAATATGAGAAAATTATATAATATGTGTTTTGTATTTTATAATTAATGTTATGTATCACGTTTAGGCATATAAATGTAATCTGTACACGTTTCTGTACACAAAACAGCATTATGTGCGCCTTCATAAACACAAAAATAAAATAAAATAGCATCCTCCCAATGACCACACAGCAGAATATTTACTTATTGCATTGCACTGTTACTATTTTATTTAACTGCATATCGTAAGGATGATTAACACTGATTAATAATGCTCGTCCCTATTCATCGGAACATAATGTGTATAATTACAATATTAAAACAAATTCCCGGCATGTTTCACGTATATAGTATAGGTCACTTATAGGTCTAAAGGGCCGGGTGTATTTTTTCTATTGTATACTGAAAATGTTGTAAAAAAATGTACACATGTGACTATAATAAATTATACTACTACTACTAGTATATCTATTTCTATTATAGTATATCTAAGTGCCTTTAACAAATATTTACGAATATATTTATTGCTCTTGTATTGATTCTAGATTTGGCATAATATATAGACATACTACATTATAATCTGAATTAAATATAAAACTTTTACAGTATCTTTTATTCGCGTTATTTTGTCATCCCATATTTTATATCATGATTATCTGAGAGTATATGACTTGCTACAAATGAGAAAAATAAAGCCAGAACAGTGGAAGGATTGCAACTGACAATGGGATTCACTCAAATCAAGCCTTTTAAAACGTTTTGTAAATATATGTTTTATATAGATTAGTCCATCTTTTTTGTTCTGTTTGTTTATATGTATTTGTCATTCTTTTTTTACTAAGTCTATGACACAACTTTCAAAAAAATAAAAGCTGTAGTGTGGTAAACTGTCTTCCCCATAAATGGCATGCAGACATGACTCATTATGTATAAACGCTGGTGCATTATTTGGGGTATAATATTGTTTATTCTTGAGCTTTATAGTGGTATGAGATCTTCTAAAGGTATAATGGGTTGAGGAGGCCTGAATCACTTCTTCCAGGCAGTTGGTCCTGGACAATCACGTCTTCCGGCTGGTCAGACCACAGCAGCAAGCTTAATTCGCCATGGATATCAGCAAGCGATTTGGCCGGTCACTGAGTAATCGTAGGCCGACCATTTCCTGCAGCTCAAGCATATTGCCGACCAGGAGACGCCTATCATGGCCGAGCATCTAGGCGCCCCCAAATAAAGGCAATTTGTAAATAGACTCCGCTCGGATAACAGGATAAAGCCTGTTGACTATAAATCTTCTCATCTAGCGATCATAATCTCTGCCGTTTTACGGCGCTTTCTCAATTCTCCAGTTTAGTTAAGATCCCGCCTGCCGCTGGTCCGCTTTACAAAGTCAAAAGGCGGTATCTGCTTACTTGTAAAGTAAGCAGATACCGCCTTTTGGCTTTGCCTTGTGCTGCCATGGCGACCATGTGTGCTGGGATGGCAGGAGGGAGGGTTGCCAGGCTGCTGGCGCCCCCTAACAATAACTCCACAAGATGGCTCACCAACACAAAAAATGACAGTGCCCATGCCTAGACAGTGTCATCTCATTCATCTCACCATCCTCAGGAGGTTGCCCTGGCCCAGTTTAGCCTATATGTGCACAAAGGTGGCCCAAAGCCCGATTCATTTCATTTCCATGCCTAGTTTTATTTCAAAATTAAAGACCTAGTATATCAAGATATTTTGTCTTTAATTTTGTATTAGAAAAATATATGAATTTACATAACATGGGAAATGTAGTGGAGTAAGAATAATTATTGTTTTCAAAATATTTCTAGGAAAATACATCCAGGAAACTATATAGAACGCTGCCTTTGACAGATCAAATAATAATGAATTGTAGCACTTGAGGTGCGCTTCGATCCACACAGTTTCCACATGATTTCTGGTGCTGCGTGTTGCTAAAACAATACACAGTATACAAACAACTTACAATAACATACTTTAATTGCACTTAGTGTTTTCTGTCTAATGTTCTCATGTATTTTGGATATTTCGTATACATCCTAATACTCTGTTATAACATTGTACTGCACTATGATATTTTCAATTTTAATTAGAACTAAAAGAAAGTTATTACATGTTCATGTAGAGTATGATGTTCATAATGTATGTTTTTTAGTTTAGTTCATACTAGAATTTTCAATTCCATTTATAAAATAATAGTGCTATTATATTTGTTCGTTATTCATCGCATAATTAAAATTATGTGAGATAAATAGACCCTATTCTAGAATTTTAGTACATGTTGCTACAATAAAAATAATAAAAGCAATATTACACAATTTTTAGTATATAATCCTAAATCATTTAGCCGTGACATGACATTATTTTCATGCAACATTATATTTAGTACATGTTTAGAAATATACTCTCTGCTTCTGACACTTCGAGTAAAGGTTTATCTAAAGTTTCGGAAGTTTATTTTATTTTTAATTAACTATTCAGGAAAGTTAACACAACTAAAGCGATTGTTACATAATTATATACATGATGAAATATACCGCCCGGTTCATATTCTTCCCTGTGAGGGTGGTGCATGCACATATAAGGCGTGTCCACCCCATCCTGTGCACCATGTACACCCGGGCACGTAGAGAGGTGCCATATGGCATGCTCCACTGCAGCATCTGTCCTAGTTTTCTCTATATCATTCACCACAGCTTTATCCTTATACCCTGTATTTGCTCCTCCTGTCCTACCAGGTTCATATTTGTGCGGTGATACCTTCCCTGCAACCACGAGACGTTCACCCAATGTCGTTTCAATGTTGGGCATTGAAACAACATTGGGTCAACCACTCGTTTTTGCTGTGTTGCATGTGTTGCTGGTGGCATATTCTGCACATGTGCCAGACGTTGTGCATCTATATCAATAGACACTGTCATGTCAACTGCACTGACGTTAACATGACAACCACTTTCTGTAAGTATTTGCAATATGGATATATTCCCCTTTTGATCTTCGACAAATTATGTAGCCTATTGTAAAAATAAAGATTATGTTTCATTAAAATAGATAATATATAATTTAAAGTACATTAAATAGCAAATAAACTAACTATAGTTATTGATATGAATCTCATTTTTTATCCATAAAGCTAGATACCACCCTCTAGTATGCAGATGTAACAAAAGAGTATCAAATTCTTTTTTTTTCGCTGGTATAACATAATATTTAGGATTAAAATAATATTCCACCTCTGGTCAATTAAAGAGTGGCTCAGTCACATGACAGGATCAGGTGATCATCGTCCGTAATTCAATTATAATTCAAATAAGGGGTAGAATACCATACTTGGGCCTACATTTTTTCATGTATGTCTGCCAATCTTAGAATAAATTTACATTATATTATTGTTTCTAATTTTATTACGTACTTACTAAGTCGATCGATTGAATTATTGATTGATTGCTTGCTTGCTTGCTTGCTTACTTGCTTACTTTCTTACTTGCTTGCTTGCTTGATTGATTGATTGATTGATTGATTGATTGATTGATTGATTGATTGATTGATTGATTGATTGATTGATTGATTGATTGATTGATTGATTGATTGATTGATTGATTGATTGATTGATTGATTGATTGATTGATTGATTGATTGATTGATTGATTGATTGATTGATTGATTGATTGATTGATTGATTGATTGATTGATTGATTGATTGATTGATTGATTGATTGATTGATTGATTGATTGATTGATTGATTGATTGATTGATTGATTGATTGATTGATTGATTGATTGATTGATTGATTGATTGATTGATTGATTGATTGATTGATTGATTGATTGATTGATTGATTGATTGATTGATTGATTGATTGATTGATTGATTGATTGATTGATTGATTGATTGATTGATTGATTGATTGATTGATTGATTGATTGATTGATTGATTGATTGATTGATTGATTGATTGATTGATTGATTGATTGATTGATCGATAGATCGATCGATCGATCGATCGATCGATCGATCGATCGATTGATTGATTGATTGATTGATTGATTGATTGATTGATTGATTGATTGATTGATTGATTGATTGATTGATTGATTGATTGATTGATTGATTGATTGATTGAGTCATCAATTGTACAGCTCATTACACAAGACCGGATATAATGTATAAGCTTTGATATTCTAGGCACATTTTATTAGCTGATGATAACAGTTTCTCCAGTGATTGTTGAGTGATTGTTCATTTATCAGGAACAATAACAATGATTAGAGTGGATTGTGAGAGTGACGGGAACACGCACGCACACGTCAACAACATGTCTAAATCAGGGAGAGTCACCGAACTTCCATCCAAAGTTGCATCAATGTTGGGCCAGCGTCGCAGACGCTGGCCCAACATTGATCCAACATTGGATGTTCGCTGGTAGTCACCGACAGAGATCAACCTCATAGATCACCCCTCACAGCCATCCATGACCACAGACACGCTCCGTGGCGCAGCGCTTCAAAGCCGCACCAGCCACAAATTGGCGTGCTCCTCCATGAAGCCTTTCATATGGCCGCCACACAATCACCGCGCTGTTGCCTTTTGAAGTTTGGCTTACGGACTTGTGAGACACTCTGATTGGTGCTTTGGCCTGACACACAATGCTGACAATAGAGGGCGCGCGTGCCAGGTCACGTGACGTCCCCGTCACGTCAGTGACACTTGTCGCCCCGAGGAGGGTGAGTCAGAATGATAATCATTAAGGTATAATATATCGCAATATAAATATAGAGCGCAGTACAGATAATATATATCTCTATCGGAGTGTCGCATAATAAAAATCACTGTCAAATTATCAACTAATCCACTCTTCGCATTATATATAAATATATAATCAGTGTACGAAGTATATTAACCCTTGTGCTGCTAAGACCGCATATATACGGTAATAAAATTTGCAAACTAAATAAAATACCACTAACATTATTTTGTAACGCATTTTGTGGTAAGTGCTCAGTTAATCATATAATTCAATTTGAGAGATGTCTATATTTCATAAATGATATTATTTTTCATTCATTTGAAGCAGGAAATTACGTTAGCAATTCCTGCTTCAAATGAATGAGAAATACTCACAAAAAAATCAGCAGTACATCTCCGAGTAAAGTAAAACGTTATTCAGGTAGGCTATATGTCACATATGTCTTGTAGAAATACAGACGGGTACGTATCATAATAAGTAATAAGATATGGTACACATAATTTATATTTATATATCTTAGGCTAATATACGTGTGTTCTTCTCGTTGTCTACTAGAAAACAGTTCACAATATTATGTGTAATGGAACTATCTGCCTCTTACAAAATATATCAAGTCAACTAACTCACCGGATATGTTTTCTCTGCAGTGAACAACACACATATAGCTCATAATATTGGCCAATTATCTTATTAAGCATAATGCATCATTTCCTATCGAACTCATTATTAATAACATTATGAACTTCGTGTCGTTAGATATCACGGATGTACAGTATAGGCGATAGGATCTCACTAGCATCGGCCAGTGTTCAATGATCGCAGAATAAAAGAGAAAAATCGAAATGATTGTGTTTTATTAAGTTTAACCATGTGAACAGAGTACAAATTAAAATAATCATAAATGTCTTATTTAGCTCTTTCGGCTACATTTAAATACCTATGTTCTGGGTCGACGACCAGTGACTACCATAGAAATATACTTAATGTATGTTCTGTGGTGACTACTCTTCAAATGAGTTTAGTCGTCATAATCTGACGTTTAAAGTCGATCCTCGCGCTGAAAGTGCTAATCACATCTATGACCGTTTTCAGCATTTATATTAGTACTTCAACATGTTCAAAGAAGATAATTCTAACCCTTACAGCGCGGGGATCGACTTCAGAATCTGGCGTCTGTAGACGTCAGATTCCGACGACTAAAGTCGATCCCCGCACTGTAAGAGTAAATATATTTATGATGGCCGCAGACCCACAACACAGGTATTCAAATGAATCGGAAAAAGCTAACTAAGACATTTATGATGACTTCAAATTAAAAAAAAACTTTGGTCTTCATGGTTTTTACAAAAATAATTCAGCGTTGTAAGGGTTAAAGAGAAATGAGCATTAAACTTGAAAGAAGGACATATATTTTTATTTAAATTTTATAGATATAAGAATCGCTTACTCACTTTAAGTTGTGGGTCGTGGTAGCGAGACACGACTTCAAGTTAGTAAAAAAAATCACCAACTTGAAGTGGTGCCTCGCTACATCGATCCATATTGGGCGGGGGCCTAGGATAGTGGTTAGCACCCCTGCCTTTCACGCTAGAGTTCGGGGTTCGTTTCGCGGCGGTTTGAAAGAAACAAAAAAATGTTTCTTCCCCATCCACTCGTAAAACTCAGTATTGTGGGGAGCCTGTATGACCGAGAGATATTTGCTCGGCCTCAGACTTCCAGGGTTTGAATTTCAAATCCTGTGTCTGGAGGGCAGTGCCATCTCACCATCCTCAAGAGGTCCTCCTGGCCCAATTTAGCCTGTATGTGCTCACAAGTGGCCTAAAGCCCGATTCATTTCATTCACCGCTATCCATAGCTTCAAGTGGGTGGAAATTACTCATATTTGTTTAACATGAGACCAACCACTTGCAAATCTTGATTCTTAAAAACGAATTTCATTTCCAAAGGGACTGCCTAGTGCTTAGCTCTTAAAGAGTTAAAAATGAAGATAGGATCTACTGTTGACACGGGATTTGAAATGGCTGATGATACCTGCATGGTCACAGGTCAGCGTCTGCCCACTGTATCACCAACTGCTCATCTGTCATGCAAAGCCAAAAGGTAGTATCTGCTTACTTTACAATTAAACAGATACCGCCTTTTGGCTTTGCAGAGCTGCGTGCTTCTCAATGGTACCAGAAGTGATTTTTAATGATCTGGGCAGAGATAGTGAGAGTGTACCCCCATGCTAGATGTCAGATTGGGGTTGCTAGCTGGCAGCTGGGGTCAGGAGGTGAACCAATGTTTACAGTGATAATGGAGTTGTCCCGGGCCCCCCTAGACAATAGACAGCGTCGTCGCAGCACTGCGACGACGCTGTCTATTGTCAGGGGCTCCCCCGCGGGCGGCGCCGCAGCATCTGCTGGGGGCATGGCTGCCACCCCCGGGGTCGGGTGCCCACCCTGGCAGGTATGTACCCGGGGTAGGTAGGGTAGCAGACGGCCCCGGTGTAGCCCGGTGCTGCCGTCATGGTGACCGTGACCATATATCACGGGGCACGTCGCCGTGTCCACCCCCATCACTGGGACGCCCGGGTATGTAGACCCCCACCCCCACCTCACTTACCGCACGGGTCACCATGGCAAACAAGCTGCACCCCCACATTAATCTCCCCCGTACCCCATCTTACCAGGGATGAGCAGTCTGCTCTGGGAGGAGGCGGGTCGCAGGGGTCACGCCCTCTGACCTATATAGGCGGGGTCACTATTGTTGTCACTCTACTAGTGGGCAGGTGGGTGAAGTATGCTATTGTCTTGAAAAACTAGACACATCTTATAAACCATAAACGGAATCAAATTTACAAAAAAAAAAAAAATGGTAAATTAATATCCTCCTATGTTTAATTATGGATATTTAACCACAACTGGAAATGTAATGAAATGAATGGGATTTCAGGCCACTTTTGCTCACATGTAGGCTAAACTGGGCAAGGAGAGCCTCCTGAGGATGGTGAGATGAATGACATTACCCTCCAGACAGCTCTCGGTCACGGAGGCTTCCCACAATATTGAATCGTTACGAGTGAGCGAAGAAGAAACATTTATGAATGGGATTTCAGGCCACTTTTGCTCACATGTAGGCTAAACTGGGCAAGGAGAGCCTCCTGAGGATGGTGAGATGAATGACATTACCCTCCTTACAGCTCTCGGTCACGGAGGCTTCCCACAATATTGAATCGTTACGAGTGAGCGAAGAAGAAACATTTAGTTTCTTTGGAACTTGAATGCAAGAGCGGGGCCCGAACCCGCGATCTCCACTGCACCACTGCACCAGGACCACGTACGCCCTTCTTCTTCCAACCAGTAACTGATGCTTTCTGTCAAACGACCATATAGTATAAACCGTCCCCTTCAATCTTACTTGTATTTCATTCCTGTTTTGCAAGTTTTACTTTTCTATTGTTGGTGTCCTCTCTATTTTTAAATTTGAAAATGACATAATGTTTTATTTATTTTAATTGGAGTTAGAAGGTGCTAAACTGCCACTTTGTAAAGTGGCAGTTTAGCACCTTCTAACTCCAAGGGGACGAAATAGAATCAATATTCAAAATAAGTTCGTGTGACCTTCTAACCCTTGAATCGTTATGACTTTATGACGTTCAAATTTTTACTAACTTGAAGTGGTTAACTTAACTTCGAGTGGTTAAACGATTTATCGATACAATTTAAATCAAAATCTCGCAAATTTAATGTTTTTTTCTCTTTAGGCCATTTCCCACATAACATCAATATTATCATATTAGATATATATTACAAAAATAAAAATATATTTTTCAACTGTGAGTGGAATTATTTCAGATCGTATGAAGTCTATATGCAATATCCTGCAGGTATTTTTTTATTCTTTTGATAATATGATCTTCGTTATCAATATTTGCATTTATAAACCAGTGACCACAATATCACTGTTATTTCTGATCAACACACAGCTTAACCCTTTAAACGCTAAGCACGCTAAGTGAACGCTAAGTATTATCGTTTTAATTCGTTTTATTAGCCGATCAAATCACCGTTATTGGGAATGAAATGAATATTTAAACATCAATGTTTGCAAATGCTTGTCGTCAATTTAACTAAATATGAGTAATTTTCACCCACTTGAAGTTGTGTGTCGCTACCGCGGCCCACAACTTCAAGTGGGTGAAAATTTAAATAAGAACATAGCAGGTAAGGTGACATAATTAAATAGAGCTGACAAAAGGGCGACAACAATTACAGCATAAAATGCATAACTACCTGTTAGTACTCTCCACACACCTGTCTGTAACCAAGCAACCGAATATAATTGAAACAATCCCAGAAATGACTTTCAGACAGTCAAACGTGCTCCCCTCGGCATCCAAAGGAGATTTTATTTCCTCGTCCTCTTTCTCTGTATAGATAGATCCCGTTCTATTGGATATTATTCAATTATTAGGTTGACATTAGCGGGCATCTGCCGGCGGGCCGCACGTCCGCGGCCATCAAATCCTCGTCCGCGCAAATTCATTATCCAATTATGCTGATTCCGCGCCGACCAATCGCGGCGCGTCCGGGGCGCGGCTGCTGAAGTGTGCGCTGGTTACCTCAGCGGCCTCTGGTGGTCAGGCTGACAATGAGGTTTAACCCTGCGCGTACCGGGGCGCTGGGTTTGTTCATGTTTCATAATTGTATCCGATATTCGTGAAGGAAATTTGTCAATTTTTTGGTGGGATTTGATTCAGATTTGAAGTCATTTTATGAACGTATGCCTATTCCACTTTAAAAATTATTATTATTTATATTTTTTGGGGAATAATGCGACTATGTATTTGTATATGTGACGATGATAAAGTGATTGTAGATGCTCATGAAGAAAAATTGTTGATTTTTGGGTGCGATTTGATCTAAATTTGATGTCATTTTTGAACGTATTCTACTTTATAAATTATTTTTATTTTCTGAGATTAATAAGACTATGTATTTGTGTATGTAACGATAATATAGTGGTCCGTCACAGAAAATACATTGAGACAATGCCTGTTTAAAGCGGGCCCGGCGTCTTCAACACCGTGCCCACTTTAAACCGGCATTGGCTCGGCCCATATTGCTACTCGCGGGGCTGGGTGTTGCGCTGTCAGGCGGCACCACCTCCCGTCCCGCCCCCTAGCCACGTCCCCACCCGCCCGATAAAAGGCGGGCCGGGCGGCGCGGCCGGCGGCATTTACACAACAGATTGGCGGGGCACGGCACGGCACGCGACCGCTGTGAGACTGCACGCGCTGCGACCATTGGTGACAGACTGAGAGACACGCTGTGTGACACGCGCCGGGATAACAGCCAGGTTGACTCAGTCACACCAGGAATACCAACACAGACACACTGATCAGCAGCTCCTGCTGGAGCATCGTCACCACCAGGTCATCTCTACAAGAGGTACCAACAAGACAGCACCATCTCAGGGCGAGTCAGGTAAGACGAACACCCACTCTGATACATATATTTGTATATATTTATAAAATTATATTTTATTTATTTATTTTTTACAATTTCTCATGATAAAAGTGAGATGTTGACAAAAACTGCCCAAAATATGACATCATAGCAAAGGATGTAGCTGCATTTTATTTCACAGTAAAGGGCCCTCAACATTCTCAATACCAATAATGTTTTTACATTTGAGAGTCCTCATCTCTAACGACCTGTAAGAGTCGACTTAAGACAGTTCAACTTCTAAGCTCTTAGACTATTTGCAATTCAACAAAAATGCGCTCCACAAAAACTGACTATTATTGTTATTATTAGTTGTATTATCATTTGTTTTCACCCTTTCAAGTCTAAATTTACCATTGTCATCTTCATCCACTACAGTCGCGACTTGTAGTGGATGGAGATGACCTGAAGTGGGCTACAGATGATGATATCATCATTATTAAAAAGTGCCATCATTGTTCAGAAATGCAAAATGAGGCTTTGATGCATCGTGAGGATTTAAATTTTTTAAAGCAGTAGTTTGCTGGAAGTTTCTCCACTGCAAACTTAGAAACTGTCTACTGCCATTCTGAGAGAGGGCTGTCATAAGCAAGTTGTAACATGTTTACTTTTAAATGGTCCGAAACCATGCTCTAATCATTTTTCTGGAATATATTGCTATGCCCTATTTTTAATCGATTCATCCTTTAAAAAGGTCTTGCAATCCATCATATAGGTGTACAAGTTTTCGAGTATATTACTATAATGGGATTAGGTGAACATTCAATGTATACATAATAGGAGAGTTGGAATGGTGGTCACATTAGAGAGTTGGCAATGAAAATATAACAGGTGAAGTGGTATTCTATGAAACTCAATAGCATTGACCTACAATGTTTTCAACTAGCAATCTAATGAGGAATGGGGACTTATATAACATTGTTTTCACCGAATGGCCATTCAAAAGGGTTTCCGGTGACGTCACTACGTTTCACAAAATCCCCTTTAATTCTGAGACTCGTGTTGAGCATCATACGGTCAGTGGATAACACTCACCGTGTGAGCACACGATTTTGAACAATCATTTCCAAAAACCCACCAGAAGCCTGTTGAGCTAAATCATACAGGACGATGATCTCTACAGATCGTGACGTCGTGTGTTACGACAGCTCTCTGTTGAGACAAAACAGTACAAAATTACGAGAGAGCATGGCCACCCTTAGGCACATAGAGTTGAGTCACTAGTTGACTGACGGTGGTTTTGATAGCAGTGACGTTGTTGACATTCGCTGCAGACGACACTTGTGGATTTTGGCGCGTACAGTGCCAGAACAAGAGCAATCACTTGGTCCCCCTCATCATCCCAGCACTCGACCCATGCTGACTGCCCCAGCTCACGACTTCAAACAGTCAGAGCAAACTTGTTCAGTTAAGAGGTTGGTCTGGCCACTTCAGACGCGCGCTGCAGACATTTCAATTGACCCAACGCATGGCTGAATGATTGCCCAACGCCACAAGCGTTGGGCAATCATTCACCCATCGTTGGGTCTCCCTTGATAGTTTTCACAACAGTATTTGTTCTTACTGATCACTTGTTCCGATGAATGAATGTCTGTCGGACAAAATGATCAGACATCTCGCTATCATTGATTACAATTAGAAAACTGATGGTGAGATATAAGTACGTTTTAATTTGGTATTTTCAACACTAGGTTACTACTAGAGATCATATCTGACTATTGACCTTCCTCCTACTTAATTGCATACATACACGTGTAGCATATCCTTGCTACTTCT
Organism: Flabesymbios commensalis; assembly: GCA_964017125.1. Lineage (NCBI taxonomy): Eukaryota > Metazoa > Annelida > Polychaeta > Terebellida > Flabelligeridae > Flabesymbios > Flabesymbios commensalis. Next base: position 78,021,155 of record OZ024904.1, on the reverse strand, counting down.
GTTATGAAATAATGCATTACGTAATACAGTAGAAGCTACATCCAAGAAAGGGAACTAAATAGATAGGATCACACAACTTCTACTGAATTCAAAATACATGCACCTAATGCTATACCGGTTTGGCATGTTTTAGATAACAATTTCGTCATTTACAATGTGTTATTTCTAAACTCTTATTAATTTATAAATTAACATGAAACAGCTGTAAAAAAAGAAATCACAATTTCAACCTAAATACTTGAACAAATACTATAAAATTTATGTAGGTTTTATAATGCGTTTAGAGATCTGCTTTGACAGTAATTGTTCTTTTTGCTCTGTTAGCTACCCTGCAGCCATAATAATACTTATATCGTTACTTTCCTGATAACATTTGTGACCAGTGGTCACAAAAAGACACGAAAAGACCTGTGACGTGAACATTTTCAAAATTGAATTTTTGAGCACATTTGGCAGGCGTGCTCTTTCTTTTTCAATAAAAGAATTGTTTAAAAATACTTATTGCTTTCACATTTGATGATGTTTTAAACTTTCAGTTATGCAACCATTTTAACTTTGGATTATGTGTTATTAAGCTATCCTAATATTTAAAATTACAACCACTTATTGTTTTGTCTCGCTGCCGCGATTCACAACTCTAAGTGGTTGAAAATTACACATAGTTGTTCATTTTTGATGTTTAAAAACAATTTAAATCCCAATAATAGCGATTTCCTCCAGGAAAATATAATCTGATTCGATTTTCCTTGATATGATCGACTAATAAAACATTGTTTTTAAAATAAATTATTTGCGATACGTGTATATATACATGTATTATGTTGAAGAAGGCAACCACATCGAATAACATGTATTCAAAGATAAAAAAGCTAAAATAAAGAACTCAAGGAAGAAGATATCAATACAAATTATTGGCCAACAATTAGTATTTTATTCTTTCTGCATTGTTGATAATTACTCCAGCGGAAACCAAGCAAACGAAACAAAATCAAAATCGTCTGAAAATATATAAGCGAATAACCAAACCCACGACTATCATTATATCTTAAATAATACAGGTATTGCCATTTCCATGTATAATAGTAGCATCTTCCATAGCACAGAGAGAAACATGTCGAAGTAAAATATAGAATATATTGATAGAAGTCAATAGTAGTTTTACTAAATTAGACATAAAATATTGATAATTATATAATATTGGGTAAAACAGGCCTTGCACAAAAGGTATGGTATTATATCATGCATTTTATAATTGGTTTTAACAGTTTAAAGGTAAATTATATTTTGTAAAGAGTTAGGCCTATAAAACGGTCTTGTAAATGACAAATATTTTAAATATAGATTAAAGAGAATATTACGCGCACAATTCTCTAAAATTATTTAGTTTTCAAATATGATGTTAAATACATCTTATACTGAGGATCTAGCAACATGTCTAGTGCCATTACACCATAGAATTTTGGTATGATGTTTTGCCCTTACACTTCAATCTCTGCTCTTTTGAATGATTATATTGATCTTGAATTTTTATCTGTTTTGCGTGGCCACAACATCACAATTAAGTCAGTGACTAAATTTATTATACGTCTATCGATTTACTAAATTGACATGCGATGGGTTTGTTTGGAATGAACAAGGTGGGGTATCAAGCTCTGTGTACGGAAGCTGTCTCCTTTCTTGTCAAGCTCTTTATGTTCAGCAGAGAATTAGTCGTGCTTATTCACCATCTATAAAGACATCAAAGACAGCTCAATGAATGTACCAGTGGGGTCTAGCACCTCCTAAAGTCCTCATTGGCGGGGCTCTTATTCCACCGGCCACACCGCGGGGGGGGGGGGGGGCAGTACTGATCTACAAAGCCAGAAGGCAGTATCTGCTCACCTGTAAGGTAAGCAGGTACTGCCTTTCGGCTTTGCACAGCAGAGTATGCAGACATGGTAATGAGCCACTGGATGCCTTCTAATTTATCCAAATACAAGTCAAGGGTGTTTGTACAGTTATTGTTGGCGTTACGGTGATTTCGCCCGCTTTCTATATAACCTCCTTGATATACCCCAGGCGTGTATTGATATTACTTTCATAGTGTTCAACTGTGAGGATATCATTAAAGCATTATATACTTATTTCCATATAATTAGCTTTGTGAATAATTTTATTCTTCAACCCCCAAAATACTAAAAAATGCAAATGAACTATACGGTACGCAAGCAGAATATGATTTGAAAAACAGGGGCGGCACATTAGCTGAAAGCTTTTAAATTTGAAATTGTAACAAATGTCCAAACTGGTAAAAATATATATGTCTATAGATTATTCTCAATGTCAATATTATCAGAAAATAAAAACCTGATTTGTTGTTCAAAGTATGTCTGTGTAGCCGTGAATTTACACGGTGAATCTTGGCATCCAATAGTCAGAATCCGTGGCAGGACATAAATGAGAAATCAAAGCGTTATCCTGAGCTAAATCTCGGGGACAAACGTTAAAACACACAGACAGAACGGGAGAAAGCGGCGGCGCACGTACTGCGGCCCCTCAACATCTGCCTCTATTGTCCCCCATCATCAAAACCCACAGCGGCCGGGGCTGGACGGACATCTAATCCGTGGATTATAATTAAATTAAAGCGAATTTAACTCCGGAATTAAACGTTGGCGGCGGCGGCCGGTTTTATTTGTGCGGTGAGACCACGGTGTGGTTAATGCGCATGTCGTGCGCGTGACACGGCGGCTGTGATTGTCTGTTCTGCAAGTACAACACATTGAACCGATGCGGGGCTAATGTTGGGCCATCGTCGCAGACGCTGGCCCAACATTAGCCCCGCATCGGTTCAACGCGTTGTGCCGGCACGGGAGCATTCATTGAATGGAGAGTTTACAGAGTAAATACAGGCTTCGGGGGTACATCTGTCGAGTTTTGACTCGGACTGGCTGGTGACTTCTGCTGGTGGTTGTTTGGCGGTTAAGGGATCATGCACCACGGCTGGATGGGGTGACGTTACTGTTTGCTGATAAGAGCCGTGATATTCGTGCTCCTTTTTTCAAGAACTTTATATATATATACAGTCTTGGGTTTTTTTTTAACATTTTGTTTGTGCTCTGATGATAGGATATATTGTGAGATATATTGCGAGAGATCTGCTTGATTTTTAGCAATTTACTTTATCAGTTTATCGCTATGTGTAAGTGATGGAGTCTATTCATTGAAATTATGGAATATGAAATTTTATCACCTGAAAAAAATACACCGGGCCTACATGAATATATAGGTGAAGTGTTATATGGGACCATAGAAATATACTTATGTATGTTCTGTGTATGGGGCAACCTAATCATTGGCAATCCACCAATTGTGATAATTATTAAAATGGTCCTTTTAAAAAAACCGCTCGCGTGTTCATGTGAAAAATGTTGAATTTCATTTAGTCTTATTTATCATATTTAGACTACATAACACAAACTATATAATATACTGACAAGCTAACAGAATTGTTTAGTTTGTCCAGAAGGCCTATACCAGCTGCAATAATATGATTTATTCCACATTATACTTTAACCTTACTAAATATTAAAAAAAACGCATCCCCGAAGATTTGTTAAATAACATTTCGTTATGCAGTGCTGGCCAAATGGTCGCCAAATCGCCACGTCGCGACGACTGAAGCAATATATTTGCTATTTAAATATTTAAAATTTACCATTCTTAGCACCACAAAATTTTAGGCCACTTGTCTCGTTTCTCTTGTCCACTCCTGGTTATGGTTTAAAAATGTAGCATTATGATAGTTAAACTTTAGAAGAAATAAAATTGACATAGGCCTAGTCTCCTATACTGGTCTCCTTTCTCCTGCCACCCCTGGTTAGGCCGTATATCGTTTAATAATATAGCAACTAGTCTAACACTTGGATTTATAATAAATAAAACTAATATATACTTGTATCATGCTATACGTTATGGAACAATGTCTTGAAGTTTACTATCTCTATTGAAATGCCACATAATGATCAGCTCATAAAATACACCTTCCTGCAGACAGTGAATCTCTTCCGACCCCATCTCTGGGGTCAGGTCAGGGGACATTGGGGGTACCACACCCCACTCTGGTAATCACTGGTCCACAGCACCCCCCTGGGGTAACCCTACAAACACAATACACTGAACCAGTGTTGGTTTAAAGTTGGGCCAGCGTCGCAGACGCTGGCCCAACATTAAACCAAAACTGGCCCATGGTCCCATAATTTGCAGGGTAAGGCAACACTGCCCCCTGCTGGTCAACCTCACACATTTCTCATTCACCATGTCTCGTTTATCCCACTGGATGTTGTCCAGGCGTTGGCTAGATTCCGGGCCAATGTCTGACACGTTGCCCCAGCATAAACGCAGAGTTTGGTATGATTAACTGATTTCCGCCAAATGTCTCGCAAATCAACACAATCGAGTGTCACTACTTTTCCCATCGGGGGGTCCTATCAGGCACTATTGGCCAAACACTACAATCTGTCACCTCACAAATCTACCTGTGCCCTCCAGACGTTGAAACAATGTTGGGTTAAGGCTGGTCCGGCGTCGTAGAAGGTGGACCAGCATTCAATCAACATTGATACAACGTCTTGTGTCTGCTGGGAGCTGGTATGCAAATTATTTAAATAAATGTTCAAATTCAAGACGTCGCATTGACATATTTTTCTAATAAGTTAAATGTGCATATTCTTCAAAAGTGGTAAATACAAAAAAATATAATTCAATACCACCAAAAATATATATTGGTGTATATATTCTTGATACCACCCATGAAGTGGTTAGTTCTATGATTCTACGATGGTTTGGAAAAATAACCAGACGTAGGCTATTTCCGTTCATAAAGGTTGCATGCAGAGACTACCTGTTGGTACCTCTACACTCTTGTTTTTTTATTCTGTCTCACATTGTTGACGGTTTTTATGGGGTTGTCATGCCTGCCATCGGGGTGTAAGGTGACTATGCTTCCGCGCAAAGCGAAAAAAAGGCAGTATCTGCTTACTTCACAAGTAAGCAAATACTGCCCTTTGGCTTTGCAGAGCAGTATACCTGGCGGCTATATTATATGGACTCTCAGATGATTATTACACTTTCTTAATGCATCTTCTTCCGTAGCTTGTACCTGTTCTAGCATTTGCATATATAATCTCTATCAAATAAAAATCTAATTTTGAGTTTGATTTCAATTTGGTTTTGTGGTATTTCACATGTTAACGTACTGCTTAATTTAAAAACACCTTGTGAGATTTACGCAATAATAAAAAAAAATACATCACTTGTAATTAAATAGTTGGGAATATCAAATATCTTATCAAGTCGAAATTGAAGAATATCTTCCAAATCTCGTCATTCATTACATCCTGGCTCCCAACAGTGATTTGTCAGCTCACGTGATCACATACTACATGTATTTGAACTGAAGTATCCGACAGGAAATTAATGTGCCATTTCTACAATACTAGGCTCACCCTTTTCTCGCTAAGTTAACCGATTTAAATTTTTACCCATTTGAAATTTTGTCAAGTGGATGAAAATACTCGTATTTATTTATTTAGAGACCGCCTATTTGCAAATTTGATGTTTAAACACTCATTTCACATCCTAATAACAGTGATTGGATCGGGTAATAAAACGAATTAAACGAATATAGTCGTCATTAGCGGTGAAAGGGTTAATTTGTCCAATCACCCATGTCAGCACATCAGTGACATACGGCTGATATATAGACTTCCCTGCAGGATGCTAGAGCACATTATGGAAACGTTTAGACAGCGCCCAACGCTACTCCTCAGACACAACACATTGACCCGATGCCGCCTTAATGCTGGCAAAGACGGTGTGACAGCATTAAGTCAACATCGGGTCATCATTTTGTGTTATCTGGATATCAACGTTCCCTTGTGAATCTATTAATGAGGATAAACCTACATTTTGTTTTCATTCTTTTTCATATTATAAGCTTGCAATTTTATATTTGCCGAACACAGAAAGAATGGAAAAACATAGATGCGTCATATACGTTACCTATAGCTATGTTGTTTCTTTGATTACTTGGTTTATTTTATTCACTGTATATCACATCGTAATTTTATATATTTGCCAGCAGAAAAAGCGATTAAAAAATACATTTTTATACGCATAATCACAAGTCATGCAATATCAAGATATTTCTTAAACCATAATATTCTATGCGTATTTTTTCTTTGTAATATAAATATTTTAGTAGTACCATATAAATGACTTAAATTTATTGACTTGACAGACAACAGCTTACTTTCTTCCAGTGTTTCAGGGGCGGATCCAAAATTTTGAAAGAGGGTAGCCTTTCAAAATGTAAAAAAGCAAAATGTGTCAAGTAATGATATTTTATTGTCAGCTATAATATTTGGCGGCTTGACACTCTTAATTTACTGGAGTGGTGCCCCAAGTTGAGGCACTACCCTTGTAAATTATAAATGTCAAATACCGATTTTTGGCAAATTTTGATGGATGTCAAGCAAATTTAGTTTTAAAAAGTGGGATCAGGACCCCTTCGCTGAATCTGCCTGATGATAACATATTTATTAAAAACACATTTAAGAGTTTATTGTAGATTTACTGAACTAATTTCCCTGTTATATCTATGTAATATGCCCTTCCCCCCCCCCCCCCCCCCACAGTTCCACAGGTGACAGTACAATATGTATCGTGCAGTTAGCTCCCTGAACCAGAAACATCACTTCTGCATAAATTGACGACTTATAAGAGTTAGTGTCGCTACCCATCGGTGGGTGTTTAAACTGACTTGATATCTGAAAAGCGTACCTTATGTTGGACCATGCCGCCGTGCAAAGCCAAAAGGCAGTATCTGGTCACTTTACAAGTGACCAGATACTGCCTTTTGGCTTTGCTCGGCAGCACGGTTAAGCTGATGGCCACTTGAAGGCTTAAACGTCAAACGTCACTCACAATTTGCCAAGTGACTGCCGCCCGATACCTGGCAATCACACCCCCTGGTGACAGTTTAGGGACCCTGTGTGGGGTGGTTACATGGGGTTGCTCACCCTGAAGTAATTGGGCCTTTATTTAACCCTTTAACCGCCAAATTATTCAATTTGAATTTTCACCCACTTGAAGTTGTGTGTCGCTGACGCGATCCACAACTTCAAGTGAGTGAAAATTATTCAGATTTGACAAAATGGAGGTCAACTCTTTTCAAATCTTGTAGGTTGATGTCACATTTTATCTTTAACATATTTAAAATGTTGTACTTAATGTGCTAATACAAAAAGAAAAACTGAATATATGCGACACCGGCGGTTAAAGGGTTTAATACTTAACCCTTCGGCTGGCTTAGGCCACCTTACGGTATTGTCACCAAATCTGCACTCTGCCACTTTATGCCCGCCTGGTCTAGACTGACTGCATCAGCTAAGCCGAAAATCACAGGCTGAGATAAGGGAAATATCCGCAATTTGCATACATTTTCAGAATTTTTCACGTTATGCACCATGTGCTCTACAATCATTCATATAGTGTTGAACAAAAACGCCATCGAGCTATACAGGAAAGAAATACATGTATTGTCCAACCTTTAGACACAGTTTGGCAATCTTCGTTTACAAATGAGCTAGTGTATAGCTATAGGACAACCACAAAACATTTTTGTATTAAAAAAAATGAATTACTAAAAAATACTAGTATTCTGGCAAGAACTGATTTAACATCCATTCAATATGGAATAGTTTATTTGCACCTAAAACTATGCATGTTCTCATTTTTACCGTTCGCGATAGTTCATAGAACTCGATTGCTACACATCGTTACCGGATTCAAGTCCAGGTTCAATCGGATGTTCGTCACATGTCTGAATATTTTAGTGATCCACACCCTTTAAAAGCCTGGAGTGTATAATATTTATGGTTTGTACAAAAGCGCCAGGATAGCGTCGTTGAGCCATTGTCTGTAGGTGCCGGGTTTGAATTCATGCTCTCACATAATTTCGACCTAAGCTTTCATGGGTGAAGGGTGATTTGCTGCGAGTGTTGCAGTATGTCTCATAAGTTACTATGATGTTTGCCCAATGTTGTTTTAATGTTGGCACAGCGTCGCAGACAATGAGCCAGCTTTAAAACAACATTGGATCAACGTCCCGTACTATACCGTGGCGTTTCGAGCAGGTGTCTGTCCGGTTGAACAGACGCATTGTAGCGGGGTGAATGCCTGCAGTGGGGTGAACGTCAGGGAGAATATGCTACTGCCGTGCGCAGCGCCACCAAGCGCGTCCACGTGTGAACATTGTGCAGTGAACGAGATAAAAGTCAAAATCTGATTGATGCCCTTTATCAGAGGTTCAAGAAACCTGAAACCTTAAGGTGCTAATCGCGTCCATGGCTGTTTTCAGCTGTTTTATTTGCCTTCCAAACAGGAAAAGTTGAAGGATAAATGACCATTAAAATAATCTGCTTGATTCAGGGTTTCCTGGAGGCCCTTTTTTTCCCCAAAAGAAACGAAAAAACGTGCACGCATTTCACTGTCATCATTTGTTCCCACCCCCCCCCCCCCCCCAAAAAAAAAAACAAAAAAAAACTTCAAGAAGTCCTACCCGAACATATTGAACCTGCAGGAAACCCCGTGATTACCATACGTTTTGACTCAATCTCTACACATGCAAGTCATTTTTACCAACTTGAAGTTGTGGATCGCGGTAGCGAGACACGATTTCAAGTGGGTGAGAATTTAAATTAGCGCTTTAAAGGTGAAGACGTTACTGTGCAGCAGACAAAGCCGACAAACATGTTGCAGATGACAATAACCAAGTCAAAACATTACGTTTTAGAACGCTAAAACTCGGCTTTAACATAATTTCTTTTCGTGTCAGTGCAAGATAAATTCCACCTGACTTTGTACGTGAGTGTATATTCTATTCTTTTCTATTCTAAGTGTTTTCGCTTACGCAAATAGAAATGATTTCACAAAAAATAACCCAGACTTAAAACGCTACTGCAGTGTAGAGAATATAGACAAAAATAAGATAATAATAAAGTAGAAATATCGTTCAGCATGCTTATAATCTTTAAAATATTTTACTTCCAACAAGATCTGAAATGCGTGGTTCAATGGTATGTGAACAGTCTCAGACATGTGGCCAATGCTGTACAAACAGTTTGCCACCCCTCTGCATTTACCGGGACAGCAGGAGCAGGAGTGGTGTGAAGGTCCCGGCGGTTTTTTCACGGATGTCAGATTGAGTCAGCGGGACCGGTGGAGGTGTCGTGTGGCGGAGATCCCGGTTGTCCGTGTGGCCATTATCAGGAATCCACGAGTGGTGATCCCGATTCCCAGTGGCCCGAAGCACCGCTCCGCAAAGCCAAAAGGCAGGGTCTGCTTACTTGTAAAGTAAGCAGATACTGCCTTTTGGCCTTGCACGGAGCAGCCCAGGATTCTCTGCAGACTGACGCTAGCTCTGCGCTGAATCAGTTGTCTCCCCAGCACACACAAGCCGTTGAACCAATGCTGGTTTAAGGTTGGTCCAGCGTCGTAGACGCTTGGCCAACGTTAAACTAGCATTTGTTCAACGTCTTGTATTTCTGGGTAAGGAGGGATTGTCCCCTGTCCACAACCGGGATGCACCAGCGTCTTCCACAGTAGGCCAAAACGCCCCCGAGTCTCGTCAAAATCGGATTAGTGCTCTCATGCAACAAAACATTAGAAATCCACCAATTTTTGTATTGTCGCGTTAGCGATGCGTTGTTCAGTTGAAAAAAAGTATAATACCATTGATAAAATATGAAATAATGTATTAAATCGTCTCATTTTTAGAAGTATTATGTCTTCTAATTAAGAGTTTATGGAATGTATTTTATCATTATATTTTAAGTTCGAATATGAACGCATGCTAGACTAAGGAATCCCTGTGAACATCTTTGTTTTATCGGGATCTCGGGTATGGATAGGGTGTCCTCTGTGTTTTTTGTTGGTTGGAGTAGCACGCCCCCCCCCCCCGTCTCCGGCTATGTCTGGACCGCGCCTACGGATCACACCAATACGGATGACGTCCCGTATCGGCGGAGACAGGCGACGTACAGATAGGCGGCCCGGGGGTACGTGTGGCGGGGCCCGCGTCCCAACCCGCCCCCGGCTCCTTCCTTCCATCTTTACCGCCCTCCCGCGATGCCCTCCTTTGCCCTGCAAGACCGGCCGACGACCGGCTGACAGCCAGCCAGTTTCCTGCAGCGCATCCAGCCTCTCCAGGGACCAGATGCTTATGCCCCCTCCGCGACGTCTGTCTGCTAAGTATGGCCTGTTAGGATCCCGGCAGAGCAGCTGCCTCGGCAGCTGCTCTGCCAGGATGCTAACAGGCTGCCCCGTCCTCCACTCTCCATCTTCTTGCGTCGGCGGGCATCAGTGACTTCGATAAATATCCCGGTCTCCAGAGGAGCGCTGTCTGACCCCTCTTCAGCAAAGGCACTCCGCCCGTCCCCAATCCTCAACAGTCGGCTTCCTTACTCAGTATATAAATGGCCTGATTGCTCCCCAAATTCGGGGTTTCGGATGCTGAAAATGCCGCATGATTATTAAATAATAACAATGTAATAACAGAAATATGAACGAAATACTTGGTTCTCGTACATTTGAGATAATATAATGCATTTCTTTGTTACTAAAAATCCATTAGTGACAATACCTGAACAATAATCATATTCAGTGCAGTAAATGATTTATAAATATAATACAGGATAATAAATCGACTTCCCATATTGAATCTTTACAAGGAAGCGGAGAAGAAACATTTTGTTTCTTTAAAACTTGAAGGCCAGAGTGGAGCTCAAACCCGCGATCGCCGACTTGCTAAGCAGACGGCTTTAACCATGCACTGCACCAGGACTCCTCGCCCTAGCGGTTTGAAGGTTTGCAAAATAATCTCCATAGTGGCATTGCCGTACAAATGCGAAAGGTAGTGTCTGCTAACTTTAAAAGTAAGCAGATACTGCCTTTTACCTTTGAAGAGCAGAGCACTGGTCACCATCGACATTCATTAATCCTAAAATATATCTTGTCTGTGTAGACAGTGCATTAAGAAACATGGGTTTGACCATTTTGCCTGCGCTCTTAACATTGTGTATAAATGATGGAGCACCCGTCCCTCACATGGACTCCTCTAGCTCCTCATCCTCTGCTCAAACACCCAGCCTCCGTCAGCCACTGTCACCCGGAATCAGCCGGGATGATCAGGATGTGGCGGCCACGGACACACGGGACGCCTTCAATCTGGACATGACGCGATAACATGTCACGCTTCTCAACGTCATCCAAGGCCAAAGGACAAACTCAAATGATGGATCACTGGCCGAGTTGACACATGCACATCAAGCTGCGTATGACGGGCCACCACGTGTATTGTTAGCGTTATTGGGACGCGTGTTACCAGTAAATGCATTATGGCACACGTTTAGTCTTAAACTATTAAACAATTTCTAATAATTTTGTTCGTAATGCACATGCAGACATTTCTCAAGGATAAACCAAGCTGTGTCTAAATTTATCTTGTTTTCAAGTATCATTGTACTGCAATGTACATTTTGACGCGTATATATCCGAATATTAATCTATTTTTTTGCGTGGGGCCGCATGTGTTATTGAGCTGACAAGCACCTTCAACATAGTGACTAATTTTTAGTTTAATAATATTCTTAGAGATTACGTCCTTAAAATTTCTGTACTACTGACGTGATAACATGATTGATCCAAAAAAAACATTCTAACTCTTTGAAAATGATCGTCAACCAGATGATTACATTTCTCCCTTATTTTTCAAACCAAAAATGCTATGATATATTGCAGACCGAACGTCTTGGGGCTAGGCAACTATTGTGCCAGGGGATGTTGTTCTATCGTGATCTGGTTGACTTAGTGTCTTCCAAAACAACACAAGATATTGACCCGGAGTTGGACTAATGTTAGGCCAGCGTTTGCAACGCTGACACAGCATTAGTCCATCATCGGGTGAACGCCTCGTGCTTGGTGGGATGGTGGTTGGAGCACCTGGTGGTTGCTTTATGTTCGTGATCACACTGTCATTATCGGTCTTCTTATCTGTTATGACTGAGTTGTCACAGCCTGTTATTACACAGTGTTAGCTCCCAGTGATTACATCCTAAGCTGTGATTACACTGCAGTTTCACGCCCACACCCCAGGTCCTTCTTGGGCTTTAGAGGGTATGATCAGTGGCCTGAAATATAAAATCATCTTGCATATTTTCGTATAAAGCATGGATAACGAAGTTGTTGTTTTTCAATTTGAAATCATCATAAATGTCATAGTTAGCTCTTCCGATTCATTTGAATGCCTATCTCATGGGTCTACGGCCACTATACATCTTTCAATTCTTTCGGTGCGGGGACCGTCTTTAGACGTCAGAATCTGACGTCTTTAGACGTCAGATTCTGACATCTAAAGACCGTCCACGCGCTCAAAGGGTTTAATAGGTTGTGTATGTCACATAAATGAATCGCATCATTTTTGTAGGATATTTGATTATAACTGTTTTTCTAATTTGCGTTTTTGTTTTCCTGTGTTCTAGGTGAGAGGCTACCATGGGGGTGTTTGCCAACGCGTCAGTGCCCGAGGGACATAAGTTCGGTCCCGTGCCAGCCACCATCACTCTGACTGACCCAGCCATCCTGATAGGTCACATGACCTGTGACGTCAGACCCAACATACACACAGTAGAGGTAAGCTACGAAATTGTTGAGAAACACCTTCCATGTCATATTGTATATAGGAATAGGTTGTGTTTTTTAAATATAAATATAGAAACATATACATAAAGAAAAATGCTCAATGATTAATTTTAAAAATTAAATTCAGTAAATACCAAAATCACAAGATATCATATTGTTCCCCATACGAATTGACGTGTCAAATACATCGCGTGCCAAAATACCATTACCTCATTTGAACAAGAATACAGTAACTTATTAGCATGCTTTTGGCTTACCCAGCAAACACAACATATTTTTTTAAATGCTTGTTTTTATCTTGAGGGCGGTGGCCTCGCATAGGTGCTGGTCACAGTCCTGTCGCCACTTGCCTCTGTATGTACATTTTTTGTAAAATTGTACCTATGAACAGTCTAATAAATAAATAAATAAATAAAATTGTATAACATATATACAACGTCGGCACAACGTCGTTGACGTTGGTCCAACATTGTATAAATATTATACAAAGGTTTTGTGTTTGCTGGGTGGCCATTGCTGCTAATGAGAGAAACATTTTCTAATGAATCATCATTCAAATGTTTTAAACCGTTATAATTTACCACGCAGTTTATTTAACCCATAGTGTTGTTCACTTTACAGCTGGACATTTTAGATTATCAAGAGGGAGCTCGTTTGGCTGAGTGGATACCTTATGTGCAGGCAGCGCGAGAGGAGTGTGAACAGAACCTGGAAGCGCTGCTACAGGACGGTCAGCTGTTCTATCATGTGTCACGTCCCATCAATGCTGGAGAGGAGTTACTAGTGTGGTACAGTAGGGAATATTCCCATCTACTGGGTATACCTGAACTACAAAATTATTACATTAAAGGTGAGCGCTTTTTCTTTACAAACTCACTTATAAAGACTATGTGAAACATATTGATATCATAATATTATATCTGATTGACCAAAATGCTTACAATAACTAACTTAGCTTGAGTGTGCTATAATCATGATAGTAGTCAGTTGTTACAAATCAACAACTGGTGATGACGCGTATTTGGCTTTATGTCTGAAATACAATTACAATTTATCACAAATAAATTGAAATGCATGAAGAAAAATATTAAAATACGTTTCCTATAATTTTATAGCCAGTAACGTTAGTAAATACACTTTAGTAGACATTATCACGCCATACTTTTCCACCTCTTCCCCTTCTTTCTTGTCCTCTTTGTTTTCTTCTTCCTCTTCTATTTTGCTCCAAATTATCAATGTCTTGATTTCTCTTGTGTTTCAGAAGGAGGAATATTTTGCTGTCCAAATTGCACACAACGTTTCCGTTTTCCAAACTCTTTACGCGCGCACATGCGCTTCAAGTGTGAGAGACGTCACCTGCTGTTTGTACCTCAGGGCCTGGGTTTGAGACCACATCCGTCTTTTCCACATAACGGAGGTCTGAACGGGATGCACATGGGTTACAGGCCTGGTGACCCACACCCAGGCTTTATGTACCAGAACCTGTATAACATGCACAGAGATAAGAACAGTAACTTTAAGCCTCAACCTTCTCCTACATCCAGTGTGGAGTCTATAGGTTCTGGGGACTCTATGTGTCATGGAGTCCCCTCCAGTCTGGACAATGTGATGATGAGAAAATCACCAGAAAAACGGAAACTGGACAGTCCAGACTGGGTGATTCGCGAAGCAAAGAGATCCACCATGTCAGAAGACATCACCAGAGAAGCCAGTCCAAAAGACAATGACAGAGAACACGATTATGATGTAGACAATGCCAAATTTGACTTGAATAAAAACTTGAAACCTCCTGTCAGACCTTCTGATGAAGAGTTTGACAATAGTGGCAGTGCATTCAGAAAGGTAGAGAAACAATTACCTCCAGTTGCCTTTCAGTCACAAAATGTGTTCCGCTCGTCGGGACCTCCAAATTCCATAACTACTAGTCCTTATCCACTGTCTCCACCCACATCCGCTCCATCACCAGCCCATGCCCATACCTCACCCACAGCTCTCCCTCCACCATTCCTGACAAAACCAGAAATGAGAATTCCAGACAAGAGTGCCATGACCTCACTAGCCACACTCTACAACAGAAACTCTTTGAACTTGATGGGGCAGGCCATGATGCCTCCCGTTATACCAAGTTGGAACTTTGTAGCTGGAGCTGATTTACACGACAGAACAGCGCTGAATGCCGAGCTGTTAAAAGCGGGTCTAAGTCCCACAGACCTCCACAACATTGAGAACGCCAACCCCAAGTTTAAAATGCCCATACAAGAGTTCCCTAGCAGAAGGATGACAAACATTCTGCCGTATTACCGCAGCAGTAATCCTATGGTGGAAAAACTGATTCAAAGTGCACTCACCCCACTAACTGTGTCCCCAAACTTTAACGTGGTAGGTCAGAACTGGTGTGCTAAGTGTAACGCCACATTCCGCATGACCTCCGACCTTGTGTATCACATGAGATCACACCACTCCAAAGAGTTTGATCATCTTAAAAAGAAGAGAGAAGATAAACTCAAGTGCACGGTGTGTGGTGAGACATTCAGGGAGAGACACCACCTTACTAGACATATGACGTCACATGCCGAGATGGACAAAAAATGACGATCTGCTCTCCACACAATCACCGAATTTAATTATATATGATCTATGTAAATTGTGTTAATTATTTATAGAGTTTGGATACTATAATCCCTTCATTTCGATCTCATTCATCATCAAACTTGTCATAATAATTTTAGTCACCGGTATTGATCCCGAAGTCACTAGTTATTGTTATTGTATATATAAATGATTTGTGCCATAATAATGACAATTGTTTATCTGAAAAATAATTATAGGAGCATTATTGATAATAATTATGCTGAATAGAAATTATAGACTTTATTCACTATGGGTAATTTATTTTAAACTTTATGATGTTATATCCTCCATTATAAGTTTGTACTTTTAGATTCCACTGCAATTCATTCTTGAGGCATTCGCTTTCATCGTTAGTTTCCCCAAAATTAACCTTACAAAATCTTCATCCTACATGGAGAGGTATGCTACGTATTATTGTATTTAGTATTTTTTTCTGCTTGAATTTATACAGCTTAAATTGCGATGTTCATTATTTTGTGCCGATCATCATGGGAGTTTACATCTTTAGATTATTCTATACAATAAAGTTTCTAACACTGAATATTTGTATTGTTTTCTCTCGTATTCGAGTATGTTTCACATACGTTGTCCATTTTTCAATAAGATTATTCAATATTAATTGCAAAATATTAAAATACCATCATCCAGCTAAATATAGATATCACAAAACTTTTCTGTTTGAACAAACGAGGATATATACACGCCCAATATATGTATGTATACATATAAATTAGCTAGCTGACATATTTTACCTCTAATTTCAATTCACAATAACCTCTGATAAGGTCACGTCTATTTTATACCTTTGTTGAGATGCTGGTCCACCAATAAACCAATATTTTGTCAACGTCTCATGTTTTCTGGGAAATGTTCTAATCTGTTTAACCCTTTAACCGCCAAATTCTTCAATTGTAATTTTTACCCACTTGAAGTTGTGTCTCGCTAACGCGATCCACAACTTCAAGTGAGTGAAAATTATTCAGATTTGACAAAATGGAGGTCAACTCCTTTCAAATCCTGCTGATTGATGTCACATTTTATCTTTAACATAATAAAATGTGGTACCTAATGTGCTAATAAAAAATAAAAAACGAATATATGCGGCACCGGCGGTTAAAGGGTTAAACGTTTAGTCACGGATACCCTGCTACATCAATATAAATTATTCCTGTAGTTACTGCAGCGTAACGTGTCTCACTTTTTCAAATGTTGTAAAATACAACGATGTACATCTATATCCCAGCACACACAAAAAAATTGTATAACATTTTTACAATACTGGACCAGTGTCGAAGACGTTGGGCCGCCGATGTACAAAAGCTATACAAATGTTTTTGTGTTTCCTGGGATAGTGCCGCATACTCCCAGACCCTTCTCCTTTTCTTCAGTATGCTACTGGATCCCACATTTTAGCCATAGTACCCTCGGAAGGAGCAAGGATGGTTATTCCACATTCTTAGCCTGAACTTGTTTAGTTTATAGCAACTGTGATTGCTAAATGTTATTCTTACAATATTTATGTATATATCAACAGCTAGCATGTGCCACTAAAGTCAGTTGACAATCAGGTAGTTGAACACACTAGTACACCAGTGATTGTTTTTTTATTGATAGGCCTGTGGCCTTTTCAAAATCATACAGGAATACATCGAAGTGTGCAGTAATATATACAATATAAAAATATATTATACAATCCAAACGGAACAATGGATAATTAATTCATTATTAATAAGTACGAAAATAAATATAATGGTTATTGTTTTAGAACTGTAAATAAGAGAAATACATTCAATATTGAAATTAAGAGCCGAAACAACGTTGTCACTTCATCAAATTAAACTATTTGTTTTCTAGTTATCAAAATAATATTCCTTTTTCTAACTAGGGGCTTATCCAAGAAGGTCCGAGTAAAAATATTTTTCGCAATTAAATCATTTTACAACAGGTGGTCACGTGCGTACTGCTCCGCAAAGTCAAAAGGCAGTACCTGATTACTTGTGAAGTATGTAGATACTGCCATGTGGCTTTGAACGGCAGATGCACTTGTATGTCACACCCTTGGTTTTCCATAATGTGTATTTACCGGTCAGATGGAGGGAATAAATTAGTATATAATTACCATTATATTCTTAGCTTCGTGCCATGTAAACATATCATTCTATATCACACACCATAATAGTCTATTTGGTAATTGTTATCTCTTCCTCCGTCAGCTGCAAGGAATGATGGTCAACCATGAAACGTAACTGCATTAAAGCTTTACAGCGTGGGGGTAGACTTTAGTCGTCAGAATCTGACGTCTGTAGACGTCAGATTCTGACGTCTACAGACGCACTGTACGTGTATATATATCCCCGCACTGTATGTTTATATATTTATAATGTGTAAATATTAAATATTTATAATGATCGTATACCCATAACATAGGTATTAAAATGAATCAGAAAGAGCTAACTAAGACATTTATGATGATTTCAAATCGAAAATAACCCTTCAGTCTCCATGGTTTAAACACAAATAATTCAGCGTTGTAGGGGTTAAATAATAATTGGGCCCGTATGCTCGTACAACTTACGATATATCGTAGGCTTCAGATTGGTCGAGATGGCCATCTCGACCAATCAGAAGCCTACGATATATCGTAAGTTGTTCGAGAATACGGGCCCAGGTTGCTTCCGCCAAGTGATGTGTTTTTGTTGATCAGGGAGCATACAATTAACTAAACCCAAGAAATTAAGCTGAGAAAAACGCTCCTGTATTTTCCATAAATGACGCTATAAACTTAAAGTAAATGGACAGGTGTTCCTAATAATAAGTCCATCAAATTGAATCCATTACTTAATATTAGATAATTTTCGTTACAATGTAATTGGTGGCGGGCGGGACAAGCCAAATGGTCAGAGCTGAAGAAGAGGCCGTCGAGAGTGCAAGAGAATACACAGAGATGTGTGTCTCCACACCTCTAGCCCAACACGGAGCCACCGCCGCGTAAGTTGGCCCAGCCTTTGCCCATTGCTCAGCCATCATCTGGCTTGTCGTGCTGTTCCACATGTCGGGGGACAGATGGCTCGCATCCATTGTGAGGCGGCCGCTCCATTCACGAGATGTCTGCCACCCACAACCTGCTCGTTTGTCATTGTCATTAAGATGTTAAGCGCGAGAGGCACCGCAAAATTATTTTTTTCAGATAGATTTTAAATATTACACAAAATGTTAGTTAACTACATTGCAGGTCAACTGCAATGTGGTGAACTAATATTTTGCATAATATTTTAAAATATATCTGAAAAAAAAAAAGATTTTGCGATTCAGATGTATCTCTCATTCACGAGAAATAATGAATTGCTGCAGCAAATCACGACTTGGCGTGGATGAGAAATAAACCAGCACACTCTAGCATTGAAATGGTCGAATGAGAATTGTATGATGTTACCGGGAGCATTAATTAATCGTCAGCCGTTCGTGCTGTCCCTGGATGAAAGGTGGCCTCCCTTTCATTTGTTCCTGTAAATCTGGCCTGTATAAACTGTGGGCGGACGGACCTGCCCATTCATTATACCATTTTCTCATCTGACCCTCTACTGGTCATGTAACAGACTGGTGATTAGCGTGGGCCGGTCACTGGAGTGTGAACTGTCACGGAGAATCATGTATGTAGACATCACCTGATCACTGCCGACAAACGTCCTCGTATCATCCATAATTAGGTATGGGATAAAGCCCTCGGAACTCTACATTCTTAGCTGTGGAAATAAAATGAAATGAATCAGGCTTTAGACCACCTTTGTGCACATATAGGTTAAACTGGGCCAGGAGAACTTCCTGAGGATGGTGAGATGATTGAGATGACACTGTCCTCCAGACACAGGATTCGAGCCCTGACGGTCTGAGGCCGAGCACGCTACCTCTCGGTCACGGACGCTCCCCACAATACTGACTTTCACACGTGGATGGGGAAGAAACATTTTTGTTTCTTTCAAACCGCCGAGACCGGGAACCGAACCCCGAGCTCTGGCGTGAAAGGCAGCGGTGCTAATCACTACCCTAGGGCCCCCGTCCTCCACGGCTAAGTATGTAGAGCTCCGAGGGTTTTAACTGACTTAAAACACATCCGACCATAATGAGGATCCCTCATAATCAACAGCTCAGTCACACCTGGACTTATTATAGTACCATAGGCCAGTTTCGCTATTAAATAGATGCGTTAATTGGACCGATAATCCAATATTAAATATGTCATGCAAATGACATTCAAATGGTATTGGTCCATCGGAGTTGATAGGAGGCTACATCAAGCCATTGTGCACATATAGGGTTAAAAAAAAAACAGATTTGGTACGCTGGTCCATTATAACCTTCTGAAAAAAATATTGCTTATGGAGTCATGCCAAAAATATAGTATGTCGGCGGCAGTCGGCCATTTTTCAAAATTGCCGCCAATAAACTTTACATTATGCTAATACTTACATCAAAAATGTATAATTATCGCTTAAGTTCCAAATCTAGTAGATGTTTGAAGAAAACCTGATTGGACAAAAGCATATGAGGAAATTACCGCTCTATACTGCTATTGCTATTGTAAAAAATGTCCCCAGAAATGTCACTAAATTTATATCAGCCCTTGGTTTAAAGCTTGATATTATCAATGCTAATGACACTCGGATCTATCTTACCTATTTTTACATTATCTTAACTCCAGTATTCATGATATTCATGATAATATGAATAACTAGATCATACTAAGCAGGCTAAAATATATTTATTCGTATTGAAACAGAACTATGGAACAAAAGATATCCACCAGCTCCTTTTATACATCTTTATATGGTTTTAGTCGATGATCCTTATAAATAACTATTTTTTTCCGAATTGCAGTTGTGGATCGCGGTTCTCATTTTTGTATAAAACTTAATTGTATTACATTAAAATCATTGCACCAAAATTCCAGGTGATAATGTCTGACAACAACAAAATAATCTGGTTAGCGGCAAATTTGATTGTTGCAACTCTCAGTATATATTTTAATATAATGACAGGACTTTATTCCTCAACAATAAATGTTATTAAACCTAGCACTAGGATACACGGGGCTTATGTTTAACAATCATGTTTATGACACTCCGTTCTGAGCCACGAACTAAACTGAAATATAAAAAACATGGTATGCCTGGTTGTACATCGCCTCTGAGAGTAAGTTTAGAGTGTCGTATCGTGTTTTATATGAGGCAATAATAAAAATAACATAACATCAGCCTAGCAGAAAAACCTATATACGCAGATGAAGTTACATTACTTTCACTTATGGAGAAAACAGAGAAAGGAAATCTTTACCTAAAGTAACCAAAATTAATTGTACGATTTACATGACTGTTCCCCAAATCACATCATATTACCACAATTCCTAGCAATAGCAGACAAACAGACAAACAACAGGTTATTGACATAATTAGTAATTCCTGACTTATTTGTCATAACCATATATTTACATGTTCATGTATATTTACAAGATCACAAGCTACTCGAATATAAAATAAGCAGGAATGGAACAGTTATTTGCAACGTCCAAGATGCAGTATAATTGTGGTGAGACACTGTGACCGGAAGGTATAGACTGTACGGCATGAGACCGCCAGGTCGAGAATTATCTGTTTGCAGTGTCATCTGATTCATATCTCACCATCCTCAGGAGGTTTTCATGGCCCAGCTTAGCCTGTAGGTGCACACATGTAGCTTAACACCACCACGCACTTTGTTTGTTATTTTCAGGTGCTATAGGTTTATATATTTGGAACGTTATTTTCTCATGTTACTAGACCTGAAGTACTTTTCAATATCAGTAATTTATTTTACATTTTAGGTCCTAGGAGTATTATTTATGTATTTTAATTAGGTTATTTTATAAAAAATGTATGATTTTAAAAATAATTTACATATTATGTTGCTACTACGACGAAGTGGTCACCAAATATGTTTATAAACACAAAACCTTGTGAACCGTTCACCCCACTGCCCAATGTTATTTAAATGCATTATTCCATCAATATCAGACCGAGAGTTTAGTCTTAAATATGAATTTTCCATAACAATTTAAAAATAATCTATTAGACGGTTTAGAAGATATATTGCTCACATAGCGGCCGTCGTGACCAAATTACGTTTCTTGGCCAAGTACCAAAAATACAAAATATACGAATGTTTGTTTGAAATATATTGACTTTATAGACATAGGACATATATGGCCATTCAAATGAGCAAGCCATGGGGGTGATCCCTTATTATTCACAACAGATATTTAGCAAAATGAAACAGGAAATAACATTTAACTTGAGATAACATGAACCTAAAATGTTTAGCTATACCAACACTTTGAATTACATCTGGACAAAAATGGATTAGCTACTTGGAAATTCTAATAAATATGTTTTTACTATATCTGGGTTAAGCCTAGTCAAAACATGACACACATTTTCCCCTTGACTTGGCGTTGACATGATAACACACTAGATATTTTGGAAAAGGTCAGATTCTGACGACTATATAAAGTCGATCCCCGCGCTGTAAGGGTTAAGACAACTTCTTAACCCTTTAACCGCCGGTGTCGCATATACTCAGGTTTTTATTTTTTATTAGCACATTAGGTACCATATTTAAAATATGTTTTTAAGATATAATGTGACATCAACCAGCAATATTTGAAAAGAGTTGACCTCTATTTTGTCAAAACTGAATAATTTTCACTCACTTGAAGTTGTGGATCGCGTCAGCGAGACACAACTTCAAGTGAGTGAAAATTCAAATTGAATAATTTGGCGGTTAAAGGGTTAAACGTCGTGCAGATACTTATATCTCTCATATAATATTTCATTACACTTTGTAGATTATGTTGTATTTTCTAACATGTTACATTTTGTAGATTATAAGTTGCTGGTGGAATGAGCTGCCTAATTGACTATTGATATTGTATTAATTAATCTTTTGATTGTTTTGATTGTTTTCGTGTTTTTCATTTTTTTATTAACACAATAAATACCAACTTTCAAACATGTTAAAGATAAAACGTGACATCAATTAACAATTTTTCAAATTATTGTTGACCTCCATTTTGTCAAATATGAATAATTTTCACTCACTTGAAGTTGTGGATCGCGTCAGCGAGACACAACTTTGTGTGGGTGAAATTCAAATTAAAAAACTTGCAGTAAAAGGGTTAACCCTCTCCCCACTTGTATTATAAGCCAAACCACTGTTATGTGGAATAAAACGTGTGTTTAAACATCAAATGCTCGATCTAAATTTCAACAAATATGAGTATTTTCAATAAGATAGCTCAGCGGGTAGAGGGTTAAAAATAAAACTGTGACATCAATCACTCAATCGCCACGAAGCCTGTATGTCAGTCATCTGATGCACGTCAGATGGCGCACAATGCACGGGGGTGTTTAAGGGGTTGTTACCCTCCCATCGCGACCTCCTCATATTGTCCAGAAAAGTGCACTTCTCACAACAATCAGATCATTAACAGAAAAGCCAGGAGTTGAAAGACCACAGGCACACATCTGGGTGGCCAGTCTGGGGGTGGGGTGTGGTCACTAGATGTCATCACTGCAGAGACATGACATATACTGCGGTGCAATGCCAGAAGGCAGTATATGCTTGCTTTAAGATTAAGCAGATCGTTTTTGACTTTGCAGAGCAGTATAATACACAATATAATGTATATTACAAAAAGCGTTGACCATTGAGCAAGTAATGCTAATATAATTTGTCATCGCGTGATTTGCGATCAATTTCATATCGTAGTTTTTGCGCACTATGCCTACTGAATAATACATTTTAAACTATCAATTATGCCTATGATATAATCATCATGTTTAATAACTGTAATTTAAAATTATTTCAGCATTAATCTTGTTATCATAGTTATTAGCCCCACGCAATCTACGGTGGTAATCTGTGTACCAATCCTTATCTAAAATTATTTCAAGATAAATTAATATTGAATACAATAATTATGGCTCATGCAGAAAAACTAGCGCGACCCACAACTTCAGGTGGATAAAAATTGTACATATTTGCTGTTTAATTTTTGATACCAAACATTTGTATTTTAAACACTCATTTAATTCCCAATAACTTTGACTTAGCCTGTTAATAAAACATATTACGAACGATCATAGTCGTGCGAGGCGCTAAAGGGCTATGTTTTTATTAGTATAATTACAAGTCATATACTTTGAACAGTACCTTTTGACGATCAGCAGATTTGAATAAAAACGAGAAATCAAAATATTTGTACTCACCTAAAGTTGTGGATTGGATCAGCGAGACATAGGTTGCTTTCAGGTGCATGAGTAAAAGTGACAGGTGGATAACCTGGCGGCCATAGAGTAAAGGCTACAATGTCAGCAACTAAATTTGTTTTAGTGTCAAACTGCTAAGTTTTGTCCGATTGTCTTTCTCAGTGCCAACAGGTGACTTCATTTCATGTTCATAGGATAAAGATTGTAGTACTGTATTTAAAATATAAAAAAACGCCATGTTAAAATCGTCACCAATTTACAGGCATGTTGTTATATAAGGTATTTCTTGTCTGTTTTATATCTTTAAAATTAATTATTCTAATATCAATGTTTTAGTCTGCTTCTGGAATAGGTTGGCCCAAGGATGTAATTGAAGATTAGTGCATTATATTAGCATGTTATTTGTTCTGAATATATGGGGTAGGTCTTCTACTATATTCAATATATAGTGATCATCATTTCAATCATTAATGACTGCATGTAAACTGTATAATTGCGACACATGCTGAACATTGAAAGTTCGCCCGCCTCTGTGTCACCGCTGGGCCAGCATCTGTAATGCTGAAAAAACATTTATGCAGCGACCGGTCAAAGTCAGTGCCCTGCACTTACAAACATGGGACTTGTGTGAGACTGTTCCCTATGGAAGGTTCACGAGATATTGAGCCTCAATCAATCAATCCATCAATAAATAAATCCTTAGCTGACCGAGCTCAAAGGTGTACATATCATTAGCAAGACCATGTTTCAAAGCCAAAGCCAAAGCCTGTTCGTCGACAAGGAGCCGGATCACCGAAGAACTAGGGTGGGAAAACCAGATCAAATAGGTGAGATTTAAATGAATGTTAAAATTATTGTTTGGGCATTACGTATGGGCACATGCATAAGGCTGGGCCAGCTGTATAGATCTTGACCCAGTCTTGGTGTTTATGCGGGTAACAACAAATCTATTTAAATTTGTGGAGCGCAGATATTTTGAACATTTCGGCCAAACAAGGAAGTCAGCCAGATATGCAGGTTGGTTGTCTTTTAGGGTTCGGAAAGTTATTGTGTCTATTTTAAAAATGAAAGCGAAACTTTACAGGAAGACAATGTGATTCTTTAGAATAGGAACGGAATGACTCAAGCGCGGGGCCTTAGTGACCACTCTAGCAAGGCAGTTCTGAACGCGTTGTAATCTAGCGATATCATGTTCTGGCATGTTGTAAAACAGCGAGTTACAATCATCTAACTTCCTACTGACCAGTGCCGCCACTGCAAAGTGCTTGGCAAGAGCTATAAGGGCAGCATTTTTTTAATTCGACGCAGATCACGGATATGATAGAGACATGACCTACATGTTTGGGATATGTGTTTTCATAAACTCAAACTACTGTAAAATACTACACCAATGATTTTGACTGATGCAGATTGACTAAGATTAAGCATGGGAAATTATTATATATTTTTTCTCGCACAAGTTTGAACCCAATGAGGAGCAATTCTGTCTTGCCAAGATTAAGCTTCAGATTAGATCCTGTACACACCCATTACATTGAGCAATGTTCAAACTTTCTAGGAAATTCCTTAGCGTTTGAAACTGATAAGGATATGTAAATTAAATTTGAGTATCATCAGCATAAAGATGGTGTTTTATATCGAAACTGGAGATAATAGCGCTGAGTGGTGAAGTGTATAAGGTAAAAAGCGTGGTCCCAGCACAGAACCCCGTGGAACTCCATAAAATAATTATTATGATAGTGTGCGTTATCTCATAGTGTATTTCTTTTTACGGATTGGAGCCCATTTTTTAAATAAGAGAAAAAAAACTAATTTGAGCCTGCCCAGATATACCATACCCATCTGAGAGTATATTTATTTGTTAATCTGTTAATGTAGCATGCATGCCTGTTCAGTGGTCGCGAAAGTAGCCGAAAAGTCAAACATTGTCTGAGCTGCAACTTCACCCTTGTCCATACTAATGATGATCTCGTGATGTACTTTCGGTAGAGCTGATTCTGTAAAATAATGTCTTCTGTGGGCGAATTATAATGGATTAGATAATTTGCTATTTTTATATGAGCTTGCAGCCGTTTGGCTACTACCTTTTCTAAGATTTTAAAAATGAAACTCAAGTTGGACAAAGGCCAGTAATTTTTCAGTTCGTGGTCTTACATAAGGTTCTTTAAAATTTTGAGGAGATGTACTAGTTTCCATTGAAATGTTGATTATGTCAGTGATGGGACAATTTGTCAGCACGCTTGCAGGGATGGGGTCCAGGTCACATGATTTTGACTAAAAACTAAGCTTTTTAATCTCATCTTCTGTCGCACGTTCAAAAATGTTTATTTTAGATCTGATTTCTGTTTTTTTCCACTGATGAAATATTCTGTAAATTTTCTGGAAATTTAGAACGAATAGTTTTAATTTATCAATAAAATATTTAGAGAAATGGTCACAAAGTGATTTTACTGATGTGAATTCTGGCAGAGCCGCCGGTTGAATTCTGTGCGGAATGTTATTTATGTTCCATCGGCGACGAGGATTGTCCGAATTTTCTGAAATAACATATTTCGATTTATATTTTGCCTATGCCGACCCAACATAACACCAGCATATGCTAAAGGTATGTTGGTCAGTGAGATGTCCATGTGTACATCTCTACTGGCACATAGTGCGTCATGGCGCGGTGACTGTCAGGATCTTTGATATCGCACCCCGTGTGTTGTCCGTCCACAGAGACCACCATGTGGACACACGGCCTATTTGTCCCGCTCATTTGGCTGTCACGCCTAATGCTTGGACGGCGCTAAGCGGATTCTCCCCCCGACCACCTCACCAGATGCTACCGGCTCCGCCTGTTTTGTGACAGTGTCCGAAACAGTGTCCGGCAAAACCAAAAGGCAGTATTTGCTTACTTGTAAAGTTAGCAGACACTTCCTTGTGGCTTTGCAGAGCGCTGAATCACAGGGCGAGTGTCCGCTCTGTGTTTTGTTGTCTGTGTGTGCTATGTCTTCGCAAGGCAATCAAGGCAATAAATTCGCAAAATTAGGCATTAAATTCGCAAAATAATGCAAATTGCGACAGCTTGGTCACCCCTGATAAACCATAGTATTACGACATGCTTATTTGTGTAATGTTATAAATGTTTCGCGACTTCAGTGCCTGAAATCAGACTCCATATCGCAGGCGGCGAAATAACTGTGTCATGCGGTAGATGAAGAGACAACCCGTTTACCTCTCGCCGGCGGCACTTATGTAAACCGCCGCGGTCCCAAAGGCATCGCTCATGCGGCCCTCGCGACACCTGCCCCGGGGGCGCACGTTCGAGGCCGCTCTGTTCTCGAATTCCGGACGCGTCCCGGCCCTGGCGGTCCATTGTCCAACCCGCAGGGTACACCTCCCGGGCGGGCGAGCGGCCTCCCTCTCTCCAGATGCAAATCCGTCGCTCCACCTCTGCGGCAAATTTATTTAACGCGAACAGTCAGGTCGCCATTGACGGTTTACAGAATCCGCGTATTTAATTAGCCGGAGTAGGACTGCCGGTAAATCACGGCCACACATGTCCCGTGGCGTGATCCACGCCCAGTTTATGAGCCTCTAATACCGGTTGTTGAACTGAATCCTCGCGCGCTTCATCTGTCCCCCGAATCCAATTAGCACTCCGTCGTATGCGCTGCCAGATGGCCTGAATCTAACGCCGGCGCGGCGTCGGATCAAATCCGGGACAACGCCTACGGCGCTGGCCCGGATTTGATCCGACGCCGCGCGCGAAACACCACCGCACCTTGACTCACCCTGATTCATTTGGTGTGGCTCAATTTCACATTCACGGATCTGATATTCAGCTGTGCGCCGCGGTCGCGGTGCAAATCGATAATTAATCTCTGTTTACTCGAGTATTTGTCCCCATTACTAGATTAACCGACGAGTGTTTTCTCGCATTAGTAAAATTGACTCTCCTTGCTCGAGAACTTCTGTCATATTAAACAATAGGAAGCGCGGTACCTCTCGGCATCTTCTGCAGAACGGGAAGTTCTCCCACGTGGTGGTTAGCGCTACTGGCTGTCGTTTCTTGCTCTCCGTGCTCAGGTTTCTAAAAACAAAATGTTTCTTCCCCGCTCATGTATGTACATTGCTACGAAACAATGTGTTCTTCAAATTCAGAAACACGGTTGACATATCACAGGTAAGTATTGGATGACTTATGAAAAAGTTGTATATTCCCCATGACCACTGGTAATCATTTGTATGCTTCATATAGAGGTTGGAGGTCACATAATAACGTTTTGAAGGTCACTGGTGCCTAAAATGACATCATTGAAAACAGGAAAAGATTCTACGCCACACAGCTAGTCAGAAGGGATCTATCACATACATACTATTTGACTACGTAGTATATAGTGAACGCTGTATTTCACTATAACCGCTGGTGTTTTTACCTTTATCTGGTGCTTGAAGTTCACAGAAGTTTCCAATAATTTGTAGTCCAGAAATGGGTTCTACGCCCCAAAATGTGGCAGTAATGACATATCACATTTTATTACTGGAATATTAATTAAAAATCTAATTTTAGACAATTTTAGACCATGAAAACTTTTGCTATGACCCAGTAAACACAAAACATTTGTATAACATTTTTTGTACAATGCTTGACCTACGTCGAAGACGTTGGTTCGACGTTGTACAAATGTTATACAAATGTTTTGTGTTTACTGGTGGGTATACCCATCTTCCTGACAGCCAGGCTCGTTGCTCTCGAGGTCGCAGACCGAGCCTTGCTGAATCAGTGTTATAATCCACCTATTGGGGTAGGGAGGATGATTTAGATATTGAATATTCATTAATTTTTCAACCAAATGCCAACTTAATGTTGGCCCACTGTCTGCGACATTGGCTCAACATTGGCCCTGCATTAAAGCAGCACTCATGACTCATGCCAGAGGTCAAACTTGGGTCAGACAGAAAAAATCTTTCTTGAAAGTCCCCACTCCAATAGATGGTTTTAACACTGATTCAGCAAGGCCTCGGTCTACGACCTCGGGAGAAGCGAGCCTTGTGTGGGAAGATGGGGATACCTAAATTCCTACCCAACCAACCAACGCAGATTTTTCTTGGGTTGACTGTGGCTATTTTGAATTTCTGTGATAATTAAAAAAAAATGTGTATATACCCATTTACAAGATGTAAAGAATATAATATTTATAGTGTACATTCATAGTATACCTTAATTACTATTATGGAACTTGATAATGGAACGAACGTTGCGAAACTTGACAATCATTCCCGACTGCGAGGATGCCACAACCTCCGTCAGAAAGGACAATCATCTGGAAGTGTGAGGACACTGCCTCACCACTCAGTACAAGAGGCACAACGAGATGCAGCCGGATGAAAAACAACAAAGTAAACTGAGGAATGACGCATTGACAGAACCCAGACATTACGCAATATGTTCGGGTGGAGAAGACTGTCTTGAATGGATTACAGGAGACGCCGGCCGGAGGACGGCCCGACGCCGCCCGGCGTCGGGCCGTCCTCCGGCCGGAGTCTCGTGATTGGCATCAGCTAGCAGCAATCCCCGGTGACAGGGGCTACATTGTCGCCCAGGAATACAGATTGGGGATCCAGTGTTAGTCCGCGCCTGATAGATATTCCGGGGCGTTCTCATAATGACGCAGCCGCTGACTCCAGATCAGCGCCGGCTTCTGCCTAATTAAATTATGTGTGTTACGTGGCATCCCCGGGTATTATCCCCGCCGCTCCCGGTCTGTCCCGGCGATGTGTGTGGTACTCGGGCCCCGGAGCGATAACATATTCCAGAAAATTAGTTTTCTTTTGAGAAAAAGTCGAGGGTTATCCGATTATTCCTGATGAGATTACACGAGTAAACGTGTAAAGGAACAACTTACCGGTGTCGTAAATTTCTGAATTATTTGATAACCTGATAATGATGTTGTTATCCAGTGGCATTATGGTACAAATCGCTAAAAATACATTTTTTTTGAATTCGTTACTAAAAATATATAACGTGTGCTTTCAAGAAGAGGATACAGTTTTTTTACTTCTGCCATGGGCTATGTATAATCGTGTATCGAAAACTTAATAAATATTCAATCATGTGGTAGATGGCACTCATTTGCCCCACACGTATTGCACGGTCTTATGTTTAACATAATTCATAATTTAGCAGAATCATAAACATACACAATTTACTGGTCCAAATTATAACCAAAAACAGCTATAAAGTTGCACTACGGTTTTTCACATTTCAAAGGTGTCATTTTGCTATCAACAATATCCTACCGTAAAATTTGACCACACGTCTTTCGTGGAACACACGTTAGCCGCAGATGGAAATAGAGCAATCAGATGCTGGATTTGGGCATCTTGTGCGGACTGGTCGCCTAAAGCATGTTAAGCTTTGATGTGACACGTGGACGGCCATCTGTCAAGGATCCCTAACAACCGGGATCAGGCCATGTAGGACACTTGACACCCCCTCTGCCCCCACAAATACATGTTAACACAAAGATGGATCAAACTTTAACCAACGTTTTACAATAATGATCTAGCCATATAGTTCTTGTACCTCTATGGTCTAGCAATTTTCGTGATCATTATTATTGTTTCAGTGCTGGCCTTAAATTTAACCACTGTTTGCAACACTGACCCATGTATCTGAAAGCGGCAATGATCAGCGGACAAGCCTGGATCAAGCTAGCTGAATCCACGTGGGCAGTGGTTTCTATCAAAACTTATAAAACACTTGGCAGTAGTATTGCCGTGCAACGTCAAAAAGGCAGTATCTGCGTATATCACAAGTAAGCAGATACTGCCTCTGGCTTTTACAGGGCATGGTAGGCATGTCCTCAACAGGGGTTGATCCAGCCAGATTCAACCTCTTAGAAAGAAATTCTTACTTAAACTGTTTTTTATTGCCCATCAATGAGGTTGAATATAACCTCCTTGTTTCAACTACAGGCTGTGATTGAAGTGATCATCTATTGGCATCGAATCTGTGATATCATTTATTGACCGTTAACGATGCCGCATTGATATGATTATCTGTGTATCATGATGATTTATTAGGTCGTCCGTCCACATCGGGAGGGGGAACTCTGTATAGTAACTTTTTGTACAATATATTGTTATTAAGTGGAGTTCCCAGAATAGCGTACCATATTTCGCTGGCCTCGTGCATAAATACAGAATGCGGTGGTTCTATTATCAGATTTATACATTTCACATTGGGCACACGACGTTGTTGCGACGTTGAATCAACGGCATTGACGTTGATTCAACGTCGCAACAACGTCGTGTGACAGTGGGTTGTTTGTTGTATTAGGCCGTATTTTTCAGCACAGTGCTCTGTGTCACGCATTATGTTGTTGTCAATTAGCGAATCATTAATGTTGAATAGTTGACCTATTCTCACATGCTATATTGTTTGCCCTTTCTCAGGTGAACATATCCCTTTGTATGCACAAACACAGTCATTTGATGAGTTCCCAATTAAAACAAACCAGCGCAACAAGCTTAGTTATGACCAATATCTTGTCCATCAAAAATTAGATTTCTGCGTAACATGTTACATTTTTCAACACTTGATATAATTACAATTATCTACCAACTCGAACACAACTCGTGGTTTTGAAGGAGTAGCTAATTTGTGTCGAGCTTGTAACAAATTATAGTTCTAGAGTTGTAGAGTTGTAGCTACTGGATATAAAATTAACCATGTAATTTTTATTAGTAACCTTGCTACACGTGTTTAGTGCGAAAAATGGGACGTTCAGCTGAGACCGGGACAAACGATTATTATCATGTGGTTCTGGGCACTTTCAAGCCCGAGATACCACCTAATTTGGGCAGACTTAGGTGAGACAGTCAGCACTCATGAGCAGGTAGTTACACTAAAACTTATAATAAATAATCCAAATTGCAACTTTTTTTTTAATATACATCAAATGTAAAAGGCAACTAAGACTTATGCTGCATATTTATTCAGTCCATTGATATAATGCAGAAAAAATCATATTTTCTTTTTTTTATCAACATTTTATAAACATTTTAAATGTTTATAAAATGTTGATAAAAAAAGGAAAATATGATTTTTTTCCCCGAAGTCTTTTTATTTGCGTGAGATAATTTGAAAAAATGCATGCAGTTTCCCGCGTAAATTGTTACGCTGTACAGTATAGACTGACTATCCTGTTGGACGCCATCAGCTGTATAGAGTCCACAGAGCGTGATCCGGAATGATATCCTGGCGTTATGCGGGCAGCTCTGCAGGGAGTCCCACCAAATCCCGGCTAATTGGACTCTATTTGGCCGTGTAGTGTCAGCACACGACAGCAAATTGGCCTGAGAGACAGGCGCAAGTGGCCGGCCAAATGTGTCACAATCTCTTTCCGTTAGCCGGGTGTCCCTTCCGGAATTAACAAATGATCAGGTAGATGGAACCAATTGGCACCCGCACCTTTTCATGTCTGCCGACATGAAAAGGTGCGGATGCCAATTGGTTCCATATACCTGCATGATCATTTGTGTTATAACCAACTCAAAATGGCGACGATGCAACTGTGGACATTGCTTTTATCAATGCATTCTCAGTTATTTGGGGTGACTTTCTGCATATGGTGAAATTAAATTGCAATTTGTGGCATTTCATAATTTCATGTAGGCATAAATGTACCTGGAAATAATCGAACACATCTTTTGTTTTTTAAATGCGATTACCGTCTTATATTTGGGTAAAATTACATAATGAGTTAAACGTAAAAGCGATGTAATGGTCATCCAGCAGTGTCAGGGCTCCTGGGAAACTAAGGCGTGGGGTGTACATCACAGCTCGGTCTCGGCGGTTTGAAAAATGTTTCTTCCCCATCCACGTGTGAAAGTCAGTATTATGGGGAGCCTCCGTGACCGAGAGGTAGCGTGCTCGGCTTCAGACCGCCAGGGCTCGAATTTCGAATCCTGTGCCTGGAGGACAGTGTCATCTCAATCATCTCACCATCCTCAGTAGGGTTCTCCTTGCCCAGTTTAGCCTATATGTGCACAAAGGTGGCCTAAAGCCCGATTCATTTCATTTACATCACAGCTCACGGCTCCTGAAATATGAAATTACATTTGCAGCAATAGAGATGAAATCATAGTGTAGTGCTTAACGCTGCCGTCATGTCAAGCCGGAGATCGCGGGTCCGCCCCGTGCTCTCGTATTCTGGTTTCAGAGAAACATAATGTTTCATTCATTCATTCATTCATTCATTCATTCATTCATTCATTCATTCATTCATTCATTCATTCATTCATTCATTCATTCTGTACTTTGTCTCCGATGACAAAATATACGACGTAAACGTGGTCGAACACAATTATTCAGCGATCATATATTTTGCTTGGTCGAAGCAGTGATATCTTGTACGTGTAGCAAGTTTTATTCATTGATTATTTGGAAATATGATCATCATGAGCGTGACGTCATTTTTTGTTATGTGGACTGTGTGGCGTATTACTTCATTGTGGCTCATTAGTTTGTAAAATATATTGTATTTCTTCCAACATGGACCATAATAAAACACGGCCAACCATACAGGTAAGGCAAAGTGTACAAGTATATTTGTTTATTCTGAAAAAAATATTTGGCAAACAACAGATCGGTTATTAAATCTAAATATCATCATCCGGGTAAGTGACTTTTATCCTGATGATTCTGTAGATGGACAATGTTGACAATACAATAAGGAGAATCAAAGGAAATCTGGAGCTACTCACATCATGATCGGATCATTCACATTCATTGCTCATCTTGGTCCACAGCATAGGGAAAGGAATGCGATAACAGGGACCATATCTGGATCATAAAAAGAACAGAAATGGAAAACGTCAAGTAATACCTACTGAATCTCCTCGAGTTGTAGAAAATGATATTACATTTCCCCCCTGTCCAGTCGGAAGATGAGCCGGCTGCCGTGCAAAGGCAGTATCTGCTTACTTTACAAGTGAGCAGACACTGCCTTTTGCTTTTGCAGATCAGACCGACAAGGCAGAATCGGGATCAGTATTGGACTTGTGCTCCACGTCGGCGACATAAGCCAGTTTAGTGGCCACTGATTTGAAAAGTAAGATATCCTGTCGTTAGAACGCATTGATTCAATGCTGGGTCAACATATCTCATGGTTGACTCGACATTGAGCCATTGTCTTCAGCCGCCTACCCAGCAAACACATAACATTTCTATACCATTTATACAACGTCGGCCCAACGTCTTTGACGTTGGTCCAACATTGTATAAATGATATACAAATGGTTTGTCTTTGCTGGGTGTGGTTGCTCGTGCAGTTATTGTTTCCATTGCCCTGGCAGACCTCCCGCAAATGACTAGCATATTGGTCAGACGGCGGCAATCCAGTCTTTAACGAGGTGACTGTGGCGGCAAATGAAGGTGTGATTGGTATGTGAGCGGGCGGACACACTGTCCAGATTATGTACACCGTCATGGTATAACAAAGATCACGAAAAGATTACCATGTGATTGTTGTATGAGGGGCTCACAATCGACATTCACACACTGTCCAGGATATGCACACTTATGGGATAGCAAACATCACGACAAGAAGATTAACACGTGATTGTTGTATGAGGGGCACACAATGGTCATTCACACACTGCCCGGATTATGTACACTGTCATGGGATAACAAAGATCACAAGAAGATTAGCATGTGATTGTTGTATGAGGGGGCTCACACTGTACATACACACACTGTCCAGATTATGTATACCGTCATGAGATAACAAAGATCACAAGAAGATTAGCATGTGATTGTTTTATGAGGGCTCACACTGTACATTCACACACTGTCGAGATTATGTACACCGTCATGGGATAACAACAATCACGATGATAATTTTAACATATGATTGTTGTATTAGAGGCTCACATCGGACACTCACACACTGTCCAGATTATTCACACCGTCATGGGATAACAACGATCACAATAATATTAACATGTGACTGTTGTATTAGGGGCTCACAATAGACATTAACACACCGTCTAGATTATTTACACCGTCATGAGATAACAACGATCACAAGAAGATTAACCTGTGATTGTTGTATGAGGGGGCTCACACTGTACATTCACACACTGTCCAGATTATGTACACCGTCATGGGATAACGAAGATCACGACAAGAAGATTAACATGTGATTGTTGTATTAGGGGCTCACACTCTACATTAACACACTGTCCAGAAAATGTACACCGTCATGGGATAACAAAGATCACGACGAGAATTTTAACATATCATTGTTGTATTAGAAACTCACATCGGACACTCACACACTGTCCAGATTATTTACACCGTCATGGGATAACAACGATCAGAATAATATTGACATGTGATTGTTGTATTAGGGGCTCACAATAGACATTAACACACCGTCTAGATTATTTACACCGTCATGAGATAACAACGATCACTATGATATTAACATGTGATTGTTGTATTAGGGGCTCACAATGGACACTCACACATTGTCCAGATTATGTACACCGTCAAGGGATAACAAAGATAACATGAACATTAACATGTGATTGTTGTATGAGAGGGCTCACACTGTACATTGACACAATGTCCAGATTATGTACACAGTCATGGGATAACAAAGATCACGACAAGAAGATTAGCATGTGATTGTTGTATGAGGGCTCACACTGGACATTCACACACTGTCCAGATTATGTACACAGTCATGGGATAACAAAGATCACGACAAGAAGATTAGCATGTGATTGTTGTATGAGGGCTCACACTGTACATTCACACACTGTCCAGATTATGTACACAGTCATGGGATAACAACGATCACGACAAGAAGATTAACATGTGATTGTTGTATGAGGGCTCACACTGGACATTCACACACTGCCCAGATTATGTACACAGTCATGGGATAACAGAGATCACGACAAGAAGATTAGCATGTGATTGTTGTATGAGGGATCACACTGTACATTCACACACTGTCCAGATTATGTACATTGTCATGGGATAACAAAGATAACATGAACATTAACATGTGATTGTTGTATGAGGGCTCACACTGTACATTCACACACTGTCCAGATTATGTACATTGTCATGGGATAACAACGATCACGACAAGAAGATTAGCATGTGATTGTTGTATGAGGGCTCACACTGTACATTAACACACTGTCCAGATTATGTACATTGTCATGGGATAACAAAGATAACATGAACATTAACATGTGATTGTTGTATGAGGGCTCACACTGTACATTCACACACTGTCCAGATTATGTACATTGTCATGGGATAACAACGATCACGACAAGAAGATTAGCATGTGATTGTTGTATGAGAGGGCTCACACTGGACATTCACACACTGTCCAGATTATGTACATTGTCATGGGATAACAACGATCACGACAAGAAGATTAGCATGTGATTGTTGTATGAGAGGGCTCACACTGGACATTCACACACTGTCCAGATTATGTACACAGTCATGGGATAACAACGATCACGACAAGAAGATTAACATGTGATTGTTGTATGAGGGCTCACACTGTACATTAACACACTGTCCAGATTATGTACACAGTCATGGGATAACAAAGATAACATGAACATTAACATGTGATTGTTGTATGAGAGGGCTCACACTGTACATTCACACAATGTCCAGATTATGTACATTGTCATGGGATAACAAAGATCACGACAAGAAGATTAGCATGTGATTGTTGTATGAGAGGGCTCACACTGTACATTAACACACAGTCCAGATTATGTACATTGTCATGGAATAGCACACCAAAGATCACGACAAAAAGATTAACATGATATTGTTGTATGAGGGGCTCACACTGACACTCACACACTTCTCAGATTATGTACGCCGTCATGGGATAAAAAACAATACAACAAGATGATTTATACTCATTCTCTAAATGGACTGTGCCAATAATAAATTGGTCGATCTATCAAATAATCAATAGTTCATTCATTCATTCATTCATTCATTCATTCATTCATTCATTCATTCATTCATTCATTCATTCATTCATTCATTCATTCATTCATTCATTCATTCATTTGTTCATGCATTCATTCATTCACTCTTGTATTGATTCAATCATTCGTTCATTCATTCATTTATTCAATTATCCATTCATTCATTCATTCATTCATTCATTCATTCATTCATTCATTCATTCATTCATTCATTCATTCATTCATTCATTCATTCATTCATTTATTTATTCATTCATTCATTCATTCATTCATTCAATTATTCAATTAATTATAACCATTCCTCACTCACTCAATCAACTCACTCGCATACTCAAGCAATCATCTATAAAACCATCTCTCAAACAATTATTCACCCATTCAACTTTGCTGATGAAAATATTTTTTTTAACAATTTAATCTGCATCGCGAATTTAAAATTATATATTGGTATTTACGGCTGTAATATCTTTTAAATGACGGATTTATTGAAAAAAATCTGAAGTATTTTATCTATTATATAGTTACATGCTATCCATTGTGTAATGTACTTGAAGCGGTAGATCTACTGTATCCATAGCCAGTTTTATATTTTGTGTACCGTGGAGAACAAGTCATCTTAGATGCTGAAGGGTGGCACTGTTGATTGCAGCAATTTGATGAGAAAGTTTCCTTCCCTGGGGCACCATCACTGCACACCAACAGGAAAAGATAGCCCTGACGTGAAACGACACCGGTACAACGTGAGATACGTTGGCCCAATATCGCGCCACACCTATCCCCCTGTCTGCTGTTGTTGGGTACAGGCTGCTTTTCCTGATATTTAACGTTGATGAACGCGGTGGAGTTGACCCGGTCTGGCCCCATTTCTGTCCGTCCTGGACATCGCGACGGCCAAAAGTCCTCATCTGGCCATTGTTAATTTGCTTCAGGGCAGAACTCGGGAAGAAAATCGGTCCCCTGAAATTTGGAAATAGATCGCATATCAGTGTAGCACACTGGCGATGTCAAAGGAACCATTACGCTCAAATCCACTTTGCCTTAATCACCACCTGCTCCGATTTATATCTGCTTTGTGCCCACCTCCGAGGATTGATGCAACGGGAACGGCCCTGCCCTTTTGCTTCCAAGACGGGACTCAATTTTCAAGCATATTACACAAGTCAAGGGGGATTTGCGGCTTGTCGAGAAATATGGCTATTGTGGATTCATTTGTGGCACGTATCGCGGCACTGTTTTCTCACATGGATATCCCAGTAAGCACACAACATTTGAATAACATTTATACAACGTCGGCCCAACGTCTTCGACGTTGGGCCGACGTTGTATAATATGTTTTACAAATGTTTTGTGTTTACTGGGATGGACGGATCGGGGCTTGATCGTCCTGTGGGCGCTGTCTGGTAAACGCCCGGCGCTGCCAAAGCGGCTCTTTCATTATCATAAATTAGAGAAAGCATATCGGCGGATTATTTAGAGACCCCTGACTCTCCTACCTCATCATAGCACATTGGGGGCCGAGGCAGCGCGCTGCATCCATACTTTATGAGCCAGATTTCATTACACAAGGCATAAACCACATTAGGAGCGCATAAGGTTTTGTTATTAGCCTACAACTGCGTAATTTTACACAGAGGGGTCGTAGAATGCGGGCCATATGCCTCCGAGCATCCCGGTGCTGCCACGGGGAGAGAGTCCGGGATGTGACTGGGAGACAGAACTGTTCACTGGGGCGGCCATGCATCATTGCCTGACTTCACGCCCCGCGCGCACGGCGACGCACTCAGTCTCCAGAGGCTAATGTGTCCCCTGTTCTCCAGAGGGCGCCACGCACATCCTGTCACATGGCTCATGACGGAGGCGCCTCACAGCTCTGTTGATGGATGGCCTAATTGGCCTAGGTGTCTCCTTGATGCATCAGCTGGGTAAATGTGAGGGGTGCTGAATCAAAATTATTATGCTCGCGATTGTTTCCCTCCCCTCTGCATAAATGGGAGGGGTTGTTTTTTATCTGCTTTATGACACCCTGCGGAATTAACTGAATCAAAAGAACTGACGGCAAAAGACACACATCGATCAGTTGTCCCGATTGGATTCATGGTGACTAATATTCTTTGGGCTAACTTCCGTTATTGAAATATCAGCAATACAGCTTATATCTGTACATTTTTTTATTTCTCCAATGTGATCTAGCTAAAGAGAACATTTGTACAATACATCGTCATCGAATAAGCCAAATATGCGACATCCTGAAGTAGTAGTAGTAGTAGTAGTAGTAGTAGTAGTAGTAGTAGTAGTACTTAAGGGGCCACCATTAGATTCCCAGGGGGGGGGGGGCAGGAGTATTTGTCGCGGGCAAATTATTTCTTTCAACCGGGCTCGGCGGCGCGCTGAAAATTTCACATTTTGTTACATGTTTATCATGAAACAGTTCTTGAAGTAAATTATTTATTTCACGCAGAGTCCGCCCGATATTATTTATTTCAAAAATACTCCTGTCCCCCCCCCTCTGGGAATTGAATTATGGCCCCCTTAGTAGTAGTAGTAGTAGTATTTTATTATCACCATCAATCTGAAACAGCCAAAAAATCGACATACAGAGGACGATACGCTGTATTTTTAAATTTTACAACGTGGTGGTGATAGGGTCTTCTCCTGTATGTCATTTATTTTACTTTTAACCCATTAACCGCCGGTGCCGAATATATTCGTGTTTTACCTTTTTCATTAGCACGTTAACTATCAATTTTGACACATGTTAAAGATAAAACGTGACATCTATTAGCAAGATTTGAAAATAATTGACCTCCATTTTGTCAAAAATTTCAATTGAATAATTTGGCGGTGAAAGGGTCAAGCAAAAAGGTTAACATACAGGAGAAGACCCTATCAACACGTTGTATAAACCACAAAGACTATGTAAATGACAGTACAGGAGACGGCACGACCATGTTGTATACACTAAAGAGGTGACACACAGAATCAGAAACACCAGGATATATAAAGTGCAGATGTAACCACCATGTTGTATACACTAAAGGTGTGACACACAGAAACAGCAACACCAGGATATATAAGGTGTAGATGTAACCACCATGTTGTATAAACTAAAGAGGTGACGCACAGAAGCAGCAACACCAGGATATATAAGGTGCAGATCTAACCACCATGTTGTTTAAACAAAAAAGATGACACACAGAAGCAGCAACACTAGGATATATAAGGTGCAGATGTAACCACCATGCTGTATAAACTAAAGAGGTGACACAAAGAAGCAGCAACACCAGGATATATAAGGTGTAGATGTAACCACCATGTTGTATAAACTAAAGAGGTGACACACAGAAGCAGCAACACCAGGATATATACGGTGCAGATGTAACCACCATGTTGTATAAACTAAATAGGTAACACACAGAAACAGCAACACCATGATATATAAGGTGTAGATGTAACCACCATGTTTTAAACTAAAGAGGTGACACACAGAAGCAGCAACACCAGGATATATAAGGTGTAGATGTAACCACCATGTTGTATAAACTAAAGAGGTGACACACAGAAACAGCAACACCATGATATATAAGGTGTAGATGTAACCACCATGTTTTAAACTAAAGAGGTGACACACAGAAGCAGCAACACCAGGATATATACGGTGCAGATGTAACCACCATGTTGTATAAACTAAATAGGTAACACACAGAAACAGCAACACCATGATATATAAGGTGTAGATGTAACCACCATGTTTTAAACTAAAGAGGTGACACACAAAAGCAGCAACACCAGGATATATAAGGTGTAGATGTAACCACCATGTTGTATAAACTAAAGAGGTGACACACAGAAACAGCAACACCATGATATATAAGGTGCAGATGTAACCACCATGTTGTATAAACTGGAGAGGTGACACACAGAAGCAGCAACACCAGGATATATAACGTGCAGATGTAACCACCATGTTGTATAAACTAAAGAGGTGACACACAGAAACAGCAACACCAGGATATATAAGGTGCAAATGTAACCACCATGTTGTATAAACTAAATTTGTGACACACAGAAACAGCAACACCAGGATATATAAGGTGCAGATGTAACCACCATGTTGTATAAACTAAAAGGTAACATACAGAAACAGCAACACCAGGATATATAAGGTGCAGATGTAACCACCATGTTGTATAAACTAAAGAGGTGACATACAGAAGCAGTAAAACCAGGATATATAAGGTGCAGATGTAACCACCATGTTGTATAAACTAAAGAGGTGACACACAGAAACAGCAACACCATGATATATAAGGTGCAGATGTAACCACCATGTTTTATAAACTAAATAGGTGACACAAAGAAGCAGCAACACCAGGATATATAAGGTGTAGATGTAACCACCATGTTGTATAAACTAAATATGTGACACACAGAAACAGCAACAGCAGGATATATAAGGTGCAGATGTAACCACCATGTTGTATAAACTAAATATGTGACATACAGAAACAGCAACACCATGATATATAAGGTGCAGATATAACCACCATGTTGTATAAACTTAAGAGGTGACACACAGAAGCAGCAACAGCAGGATATATAAGGTGCAGATGTAACCACCATGTTGTATAAGCTAAAGAGGTGACACACAGAAACAGCAACACCAGGATATATACGGTGCATATGTAACCACCATGTTGTATAAACTAAAGAGGTGACACACAGAAGCAGCAACACCAGGATATATAAGGTGCAGATGTAACCACCATATTGTATAAACTAAAGAGGTGACACAAAGAAGCAGCAACACCAGGATATATAAGGTGCAGATGTAACCACCATTTTGTATAAACTTAAGAGGTGACACACAGAAACAGCAACACCAGGATATAAAAGATGCAGATGTAACCACCATATTGTATGAACTAAAGAGGTGACACACAGAAGCAGCAACACCATGATATATAAGGTGCAGATGTAACCACTATGTTGTATAAACTAAAGAGGTGACACACAGAAACAGCAACACCAGGATATATAAGATGCAGATGTAACCACCACCAATATGTACCAGGCAAATATATAATATGCAGATTATCAAACTAAAACAGCCAAAATGACATCCAGAAGAAGTGACCACTCAGTTTTATAAGCCATGTGACTAACAGATGTGACTAACAGAGGTAATCATTACCGGCAAGTAACAATCAAATATGAGACCATTAACACATGGTTGTATAATCCAACTCTGTATTATAGATATAGCCAGAAGCAGTCACCATTATTATATAGCAGTCAAAAAGAAACACGTCTAGATAACCATCAAGCTGTACCATCATCATGATCAGAAGGCAACAGCAAAAAACAATATAAATTTATTCCAGCGAGAAGAACTGCATGCTGACAGAAACACTGGAATTCAGTAAAACGTTATGTACCAACTAGCGACTTATCATATGAGACAGCCCACGCTGTTTAGCAAGAGAGTTGACATGCAGAAGAAGTCATTATAAAGCTGTACAAGATAAAGTGACGATAAACAGTCTACACCAGCAAACAAAATAAACATGCAAACATGCACGAGTCAAACAGGAGAAGCTATAACCTAGCTTTATCAACTAATTTCTAAAAAATGCAGAAACCACTATCAAGTAGTATTTGTCGAAGCAGCAACAATACATATCAAAATCATCATCTCGCTCTTTCTATCACCATCATTCGAGAAAGCAAGATATATAAGAGATTATTATTTTCAAGCAACGAAGGTAAGTGGGGAAGAAGTAATTCGGAAGATAATCAAGAATAAAATGCGTGAATTAAAATGTTACATCAGTTAAAAAATGATGCATACATGGGAAGAAAATACTGTCTAGAATGTGGTTGACAATTACACGTGTCTCAACAATATGTCAAGCTGGGATAAGAATTATCCACTCGCAGATGAAATAAAGTTATTGCCAATTTGTCATATTCCATTATCATGAATTACAACGTCGTTAATCATGTTAATAGCCTCATAGTATCATGGTTATGCGTGATTATTTTTTCTTTACATTTAATGATATTTAATACATATTATGAGTGAAGTGATATGGCAACATACACCAGGCATAGTACATATCATTTTGAAAATATCATCTATCATTTCAGATAGAGGGATATCATATGATATCTGGCCTCTTTGGTCGAATTCATTTATTACTGCAACTGCTACTAATACATGGGCAGTAATCAATTGTTGAGCTACATGCATACAGATGCGAGTCCTCTGCCCGGAAGAATGCGATGAATGCTGTTGTGAATATGCAAGTGGTATCAGGTTGAGGGCATTATTCGTTTATCTGGATAAACTCTATCCTGCCAGAACGTCCGGTTTCAGTCTAATCGAATGAGTGAGGATAGAAATGGTGGAAAGGAAGCGACTCCTCCACATCCGGCGGTCGCCAGCCTGCGGAATGCTGATGCGTTACTGTGGGACCTCGAGAGGCGTTACAGACCTCCTTACCCGGCACTCCGCAGTAAGTGTCAGCCCGGATGCGCTATGTTCAAGTGCCTAATTCTGCAGGGAAGGAGGGATTTGCAGAGCCGATGATGGTAAACACCGTCAAATGGAGTAGCTTAGTGAAGATGCTGAGCCGTGCAAAGGCAAACGGCAGTATCTGCTTACTCTACGAGTAAGCAGATACTGCCCTTTGCCTTTGCAGAGCTGTGCTGGGCGCCGGCGTAACGCCATTTACCCATGCTGAACAGACTGGCTGCCAGACGGCCAAACAGCCATTAGACCCGGCTCTATGAAGCTGACGATGTGCTGAATATGTTGTGGACAATTAGAGAGTGGTGAGAAGGGCGGACGGCCGTGGCCCTCCTATTCCACATCCTCTCCTCTCCCTCACCCACGCCACCAACAGAGCCTCCACTCGTACTCAATCAGGACCCCTCCATGTAAAATTCATTACCCGCCCGCCATTAGAGCAAATTGAACAGATTCCGGGCTTCTCCGTATTGGCACAGCCTCCGCGTGCTTCCCTGGTGTCCAAATTCCCCCCTAATCCAGTTAGTTTGTTAGCGAGAACATTAATTGAAATAGATGTCTCTATTTAGAAAGTAGCGGCGATGGAATTGGGGTGGCGGCTTTAGAAAAGCAAATCAATCTTTTTGCAGGCGGGACCCCGTCTGAATGGAGATGTGGTGTTGGCCCGCTTTGATGGGGATATAACAGCTTAAATATGGAGCAGTGGAGACGCTGGACGCCTCGCGTGTGCTCATGTCACGCCGCGCTCAGCCCGCTATATTTTCTTATCGCCAGCCAAAGTAATTACTTGTCTCTACAAATACCGGCCACTTTTACAGATGTGCCAGATAAAGCGACAAGGCGGGGGAGAGCTCCGGGCCGGTGAAACGGGATGGCGGGGACAAGCCGGGACAAGCAAGAGGTCCAGATCCAGGGATGACAGGCGGCGGAGACAGAACAGGACAGCGGCAGGACAATGGGATGGCCGCCATCCATCCTGATTATCGCCCTGCGGTTCTCCCACTC
The DNA here is from genome assembly GCA_964017125.1 of Flabesymbios commensalis. Classification (NCBI taxonomy): domain Eukaryota; kingdom Metazoa; phylum Annelida; class Polychaeta; order Terebellida; family Flabelligeridae; genus Flabesymbios; species Flabesymbios commensalis. Next base: position 77,976,917 of record OZ024904.1, on the reverse strand, counting down.
GCCAAGACCCCAAACACTCCCCAGTCGTCAATCAAAATGAAACATTCATACAATGCGAGATATCAGCCGCATTAAACAAACCACTCACCGATCAACAACAGATACAGGACGCTGGGTCAACAATGGGCCAATGCCGAAGGCGTCGGGCCATTGTTGAGCCAGCGTCTTCTTCTTGCTGTGCTGAGTCATGCACTTTGTAACGCCGTGCAGATGGTGATTGGGGGAGGGGCAACAGTCTATAATCCTTGTTTTGTCCTTAATGGACTACTCCCCTCCCTCTGCATGGATCCAGTGCTCGACAACACCCTTATCACATTCCTTCAAATCAAATTAGGCAAATACGTGCTTGACAAAAACATGTTTACAGCACATTGTAGCAATAGACCATCAACATATTTCCCCTGGATTAATGCTTACAACGCAAACAGACGTACCAGGGTTTCAACCATTGTTAACCGGCTATCCACATCACGTATTCAAGGTAAGAAATGCAAGCAGTTTGCGTATATTAAGCTGTTGTCGTCAATTAATTATAGTCATTAATGTAATTCATCTCACTTTTCTCAGAATACTATGTGTTATTTTGTCTGTATGTGCACAAAAGTGGTATAAAGCTTCGTTCATTCATTCATTCATTCATTCATTCATTCATTCATTCATTCATTCATTCATTCATTCATTCATTCATTCATTCATTCATTCATTCATTCATTCATCCGTTTGTTTGTTTGTTAATTCGTTTGAGTTGGCTGTCCGTAGTAAGCCTAAGACAGAAACTTTAGTTACTACACTTGTAATTGGTTTGTAAATGAATGTTACGTATATTGTACATTGTTTTATGTTAGTATGTAGCTATCAATTCAAGTAATAGTGGGCTAATTCGCTTTGAATCCCCAGTTTTCATATATTTTTTAAAACGCCTCCTTAAATCATTTATATTTTGCATTTTAAATCTAATAGATATTAGTAGCAATATCGCGATGAAAGAAAATGCGAAGTCAAGATAGCGAGGCTTTAATATCTCCATGTTCACTGTTATCGAATACTTCAAGGGTTTTTATGGTTCCCAATAACATATAGGCAGCACTACACCTCCGATTGATATGAAACTAGAGAGGCAAACCGAATAACACATACATATCACCCTTAACATTCAGAGTGAGAAGAATAGGGCGGGGGCCCTGGTGCAGAAGTTAAAGCTTCCTGCTTAGAAAGTCAGAGATCGCGGGTTCGAACACCGCTCTGGCATTCAAGTTTCAAAGAAACAAAACGTTTCTTCCCTGCTCACTCGTAAAGATTCAATATTGTGGGGAGCCTCTGTGACCGAGAAGTAGTGACCTCAGACCGCCAGGGTTCGAATTTCGAATCCTGTGTCTGAAGGGCAGTGTCATCTCATTCATCTCACCAGTTTCAGGAGGTTCTCCTGGCCCAGTTTAGCCTGTATGTGCACAAAGGTGGCCTAAAACCCTATTCATTTCACTTCATTTACAATAAGAAAATCGGCCTCAGGGGGATTAGAATCCATTAACCCCGGTTTCAGAAGCAATGAGCGATATAAACCCAAAATAAAAACATACAGTGATTTACGGTATCAATAGAAAATAATAAAAAAATACACCAAGAATACAATCATCATCAGCTAAAATTGATACAAATTTGTCCATAACACTAATCATGGTAGTGTACGCTACCATACCTCTCCTAAATTTACATAGAATGACGTTTTTGTTTACAAGTTCAACCCTTCTCCAATGCTAACGGCGAAGTAATTTAATTGGAATTTTTACCCACTCGAAGCTATGTCTCGCTGACGCTATCCACAGCTTGAAATGGCTGAAAATTATTCAGATTTGGCTAAATGGAGGTCAACTATTTTCAAATCTCACTGATTGATGTCACGTTTCATCATGTTCAAAAGCTGGTATTAATTGTGCTAGTAAAAAAATATGAAAAGTATACTACTATGAGACAATATTAATATTTAAAAACTCACAGAACCTCGTGAGCCTGGGTCTGATGTGCCCCATGCTCAGTGTTGTAGACCGAACAAAATAAAATGGAATGAAATGAAATGAATCGGGCTTTAGACCACCGTTGTGCACATACATGCTAAATTGGGCCAGGAGAACCTCCTGAGGATGGTGAGATGAGTGAGATGACACTACCCTCCAGACACAGGATTCGAAATTCAAACCATACGCTACCTCTCGGTCACGGAGGCTCACCACAATACATTTTTGTTTCTTTCAAACCGCCGAGACTGGGAAACGAACCCCGAACTCAAACGTGAAAGGCGGTGGTGCTAACCACACTACCCTGTTGACTGAACAACAAATCTTGATGTTTAAACACTCATTTAATTCCCACTAACTGCCGGTTGATGAAGCAGATTAAAAATGATCATAGTCCTGCTTAGTGCTGAAAGGGTTACATATTATAGTTTGGCTCAAAGTGGACTGTATCCATCTTCCCTACAGCAAGGCTAAGCTTCTCGAGGTCGCAGACCGGTCTGCGACCTCGAGAAGCCTAGCCTTGCTGTAGGAAAGATGACTGTATCTAAATCATATAGTTATTATCTATAGTCAAATTAAAAAGTTAGAATCTCTGCAAGACACTCTTTTGAAGTCTTCTCCTGGCCTGAGTGTGCACAGCCGCCATTCAAAATTAATTCGTGCTTTAAATGTAGCTCCAGTTGGAGAAATTATTAAAAAAGCAGTATGTGGTTTGTGGAATCTAATTTTTATGGTCGACTCTATGAGATGAGAGATCTATGTTCATACTTCGTGGCCAGATATATTGGCCCTGATAATATATGCCCCAAAACCTTATTTTTTATAATTTTAAACGTGGGTGTCTCCCTTTTAATGCGAATGTATATAAATCGCCAAAAATATTTTTAACTTGTGGCATTGAAGAGTCCCATGCCCATATATTGACGGACCGACAATCCAATCTAGGGAATCTGTGTCCCATATACTTTTGCGTCTACTTACAAGATATTAATCAGTATTAAAGAATAGTCTATTCTGTGTTTTGAATGCATCATGTTTTTAACTGGTAATGTTTATGTATTACATTTGTATGTTTTAAATGTGCAACCTAATCGGTTATGTATGTATACTGTCTAAATATTCGAGGTTGAATAAATAATATGAAAATACACCCGTGACGTCAGTCTATTGTTAAAACAGTAGATTGGTATCTACGAATCTACTTTTATTTTGTACTGGTCAAGTCGGGCCCATATATATACGGGTCTAACCATGAAACTGCTTTTCCGATTTTATGGTTTAATAGCCATACTGAGAATGAAATTGCGGTTTTCTATAACAAATCTTGGAACATATTCTGTGTATTTTAAGTCGAAGAAAGAACTCAATTACAATAGATTCGTAGATCCGAATATACTCGGCGCTGCGCGCCTCGTAGATTCGGATCAACGAATCTATCAATTTCGTTCTTTCTCCGTGACATGATAATAATGTATGATCCGTGATATTTTCCCAATATGTCATCAATGCTCCAGTTAACTCTTTTTCTGAGTCTCTGCATCTGACGACTACTCATCATCTTTGCTGTTTTCAAAATAGGCAATACAAGGAATATACACGACGTGGTTTTGGGAACACTAACCCAAGCGCAAGACGTTGAACCAATGCTGACACAATGTTGGACCAGCGTCTTCGACGCTGATCTACCATTATGTCGGCATTGATTCAACAACTTGTGTTTGCTGGGAAATATGTACATCATAACTATGTACAAAATGTAGGCCTACACTCAGTGTTTAATGCATATCTAAACTAAATTTTAAAACACTAAATTAATCATTTCAACGAGATCGGTACACATGGGTGTCATATCCTGAATAAAGGATACTTAAGTAAATGCTGTAGTTGGCCCTGATATAATATTTGGCGAGGTTTGTAATATGAAAATATTCACTCAAAATGAGTTATTGATATTTAATATAAAATAAAAATTAATATATAAATATTATTTAAAAACAATATGGACTAATGAAAAAAGGTAGCGTGCTCGACCTCAGACCGCTAGCGTTCGAATTTCGAAGCCTGTGTCTGGATGGCATCTCATTCATCTCACCATCCTCAGGTGGTTCTCATTTCCTAGTTTAGCCTATATGTGCACAAAGGTGGCCTAAAACCCCATACATTTCATTTCATGTAGTCAAGTAGTCATCTTGTGTTACAATCAACGTACCATGGAGCAATTATGCAACGAGCATTACTCAGAAACATTCGGCCAATTTATCTTCCTTAAACAACTGTGAAAATATCCTATGAACGACCAACCCACCAGCAAAAGCTTTGATGGTACAATATTTTTGTTCGCTTTACGATATGAGTGACAGGGACACAGAAGAAGGATTGACTATGTAAGCTATACATCACACCTCTCAGCATCTGTTCACAGCAATATCTCCACCGCTGGCACTCACAACAAAGCTAGAGAACAACAGCTCGCCGATCACTCGTCAAGTGCCGACTTACATTATAGACAGTGTCTATTGTTGGCCCTCTTAACCCGTATTGACTCATTAGATTTCAATTTGAAGAGGAGATTTCGCTACGTTCCCAGAAAACTCATTTGTGTAACATTTGTACAACGACGGCCCAGCGTCCTTGACGTTGGTCCGGCGTTGCACAAATGTTACACAAATGCGTTTGCTGGGTTATCAACAGGACGGGACGCGCTCATCCAGCGCGATATTGAATCTCCGCGACGAGGGTGACAAAAACTGAATAGTTACTGTAGATCTGATAATCTTCGCGAGGTTTTAATTTTCGCGAATTTCGCGGGGAGGGATAATTCGCGAATTCAAGAATATCGCGAAAATTATTATTATAAAAGCGCTACTAAAAGGAAGAAAATTCGCGAATTCTAAACTTAGTGAAAAATTCCCAAATTAGAAATTCGGAAAAATTCAAACACGCGAAAATTACCAGATCTACAGCATTGGTGGGCAAGAGTGCGCGCCAGGAAGGACTTCATCTCAGGGTGAGAGCGGCGCCATCTGCCGCTCACCGCTACAAAAGCACTCGCTAGACGGCGTGACAGAGGTGGATGGGGTAACTAGCACCTCGGGGTCACAAGTCACCCCTGGCAGACAAAACCTCTGCGGTCCGCGGACTGAACACCCTTTTTCTGTAGGAGACAAGCGTGCAAATAAGATTAGAGGGCAGTGATATGTGTCACCCGGAGCGGTACAAATATAGGAGGAGTGCAAAGAGCGGACCTCACCGTGAAAATTGGCTCAATGTTCGAGTAACGTTTCCTGTGTTGGTTCAATATCCAGCCTGCATTGGATACCACGGGAAGATACAGCGAAGAAGCAGCTGGTTGTGACAACAGTGACATATCCTGACTTATGGCGTTAAAGAACACCGGAAAAATGATATCCCTGCGCTACCCGCCATGGCTTCAATAGTGCAGGAGCATTAGAAAAAAAATAATAGAAACGTGCAACAAAAATGCAGGAGGTTGCTTTTTTAAAGAAATGATAGAGGAATGCCCTCCAAATAAAAAACGACGTGTCTCTGGCAATCCTTGTGTTGTATTTTATTTGTTTCTAGATGGTCACCATCTTGTTGAAAGCATCCGGCGTGATATGCATACGGCATCGTTGGGAAGGGGAGATGAGCTCATCTCAGCACAAGTCACCAGATCTAGGCCGAGCCTTTAGGCGAGGGCTTTGTGTGGTGACGATTGCCGTACCAACGATGCATTATGTATTTTCTCGTACGAATATCTATTTGAAATGGTCAGATCAAACTGATCAGTGAAGCGTATAGGTCAGAGTGCAAGATGGGCTAATCTCAGCATACGTCTCGTAGTGAAAACCAACTGCGTGAGTGCGAGAAATTAGAATATATTATTATTTTCAGCACAGTTTAGCATAAAATGATAAAACCAGGACAAGAGGGCCATATATATATTTGTTTCTAATACTCCTGCACTATTAGACAGGGATATATCCTAACCAATCTAATAAACATGTCTGTCAAACTTTTCTCAACGGTTTCTATTGTATTTTTTCCCATAGATTTCAAATCTGCCAGATACCAATCGAGATTTTGCTTATTTAATTAGCTAATTTGCATATTTCCAAAATGGCTGCCAAAAAAAAGTAATCGGCTATGAAAACAGTCCCGGCAATCCTAGAAATGTGTTTTTCAGCCATAAGTTCGGGTTTTGAGATCCAATAATGCCATTTTGACGACAATATTATTTTTGAGGTCATTGGAAGGTCATAGGTCACGTGACCATTGAAATACAATATCCCACCTTTACGTTTTAGCAAAAAGTGCACAAGTTGACTTTTTTGGGATAAAATGATGATTTGAATGCCTGATAATATGTATTTAATTTCAGAGAGTTACATCTCATTCATAAGACTATATTTATTATTACAAGATGGCCGCCATAATTCAAAATGGCCGCCAGCCGAACCTAAAATCAAGATATTTCAGCTTCTAGATATCATATTTAAGCGATCTTAGTGGCTAGATTAATGTTTTTGGATCAAGGAATACAATGCAAAACATGATTATACTGTCAAATGAATTTTTAGAGGTTTTTGAAGTCTTTTTGATCTACATAGTTTGATATTTTGGCAAAATTGTGTGATCCATCTACGCCATCATAGTTATATTCTGAATTCACATACTAACATAATAATAAGTTATATACATTATACATTATACATTACATGTGTATGACATCGATACAAGGTAAATAAACATATCATTTATATTATAATACGGCGCTGTTATGTTGTAGAGTATGTAAAACTACTACACAGGGGGTTAACATCATATTTTCTGGAAAACTGACAGTCTGACACGGTGTGTTGTATAAGGTTGGGCACCTGAAATGATATCTACATATATCTAGGATCACAACCTAGGTGCACAACCTTGCAAATCGACTACTGGAAATTGGCAGTAGGCCAATAATGGCGGCAATTACCGAAAAACCCTAATTTGTCAGTATCTCAGTCAATATTTAAGATAATTTGCTTTTAAAATTATCTAAACCTATCTTTTTAGGGTGAAGGAGCAATATAAAGCCAACCCTGAAGTGATTTTATGTCTTCTTAACAAGATAGTAGACAAATCTATGCATTGATAGTGTGAAATTAATGTTTTGCGCTAGATAATATCAAACACATTTGATAAGAAAACATTTGATGTGATAGCAATGGTAAGTTTATTGATTATAAGCTAACATAACTATCACTTGTTACAATAATCACTTCAAAACATAAATAGCCTGAAGTTACATGAAACAAACATTAGCGCTGAAAAAAATAATGTCGAAGGAACTACTGTTTGCAGGAAGCCACATGCACAGAACTACATTGTATATCGATAAGATTATTGAAAGTGGATGTGCTTAAACGAATACTAAGAAAGTATATGATGCATTTATGCTATTTAATTATAAGCATAAATTAGAAGGATTATGCTTGGGGATCACCGACAGTCACATCATACATAGCAGGGATTTCATTTTTCTCACACTAGCGGTTCTTGTTACAACATTTCTTGCGGGGATGAAATTTTATGAATCATATGTGGTGGCGACGGTGGGTTTGTACATGTAGATTGAACAGGAATCAGCTTGCTATTTTCTACAACCCTTCCATAGTCCTAAGGCTTGAGGATGGCTTGGCTGCATGCTTTATATGCTGTATAAAATCATTTTCATTGAGTTGCAAGAACTTCAGCAGTTTTGACTTATTAATATTATTTAAGAAAGTTTTGTCTCTGAGCGTATCTATATCACAGCCTTCGAAGGTGTCACTCTTGTTGAAATATCAGTTCACAAGAAGCTGCTATAACTGGTCACACACATCTATCGTGGTTTCAATGGAAGCACCATCATCAGCAAAGTCTTCCAGTGTAGTCATATCATTCAGCGACATTTACATGCCAGTAGAGAATGGATAGCCATTGGTATCTCGTCCGCTGAGAATCTGAATAAATAACCCATTGCAGCGGCAAAACTCGTGAATGGATAGCTGTCTTGAGATGAACGACCAATCACCAAATATACAATGCTATGTATGTGCCTGTAATTAGTACACCCTGTTTTATTCACCACCTAAGTAAAATTTAGTTGAACAAAAGGAAGGATCACTTTGTTTCTCCTGGTACCATGTCTGACATAGGAAAGCAAGAAGGCGAGTCTTGTTGGAAAAACTCTTTAAAAACTTCTTGAAATGCTCCCTGCTAGCTATTTTGCTATGTTCAGCAGAGCTTCTGGTCTTGATGTGAAAGAAATGGTGTCCACAGCTGCCATTACTTTGAGGATCATAATTATAGGAAGCCCTTGTCACATTACATTGTCTTAATATTAATAACTTTATTGGTGATCATGAATGTAGCAATATGCCTCCATCATCGTTCACAGAAAACTGAAATAGCATGATAGCTGATGATGCCATGGTGCTCACATTGCAATAACGGTAGATGTGTACGACCAGGCAAAGTAGCGTCTTGTGAATGCATAATCCAACTTCGAAGGCTCTGATATAGCTATATATACTCAGACTCATCAAGTTTTATAATAACAAATCACTGCTGAAATTGCTGCCACCCTCTTGCTTTCGAACAGCATCTAAAGCGAGCAGCATTGGCAACAGCAGCACTTGACAAGTCAGCTTACATCGCCAAGCTTACCTGCAAGCCTGAGGACTATGGACGGGTTGTATAAAATGATAAACTGATCCCAGGTAAATCTACAAGCCCACCACATATGACACACACAATTTCACGTGGCTGTAAGAAGGGTTGCAACAAAAACTGCTCCAGAAAGAGAAGAAAAATCCCCTGCTATGTAGAATGTGATATCTAAGGAAAGGTAGCCGTGTAAAACACATTGAGACCTTAATCGAAAATGATCATGATAATTGAATAACAATTGTCTTTCATACACTATAACACTCTTTATTTTTTATTAACCACACCCAAATTCAATGATCCTCTAGCATGTCTAATATATAGTTAACCCTGCAGACAGTGGTTATTTAGACAGTATTATATTCAGTTTTATTCAATTTTGTTGTGTGCAACTTCAGGCTGACTACTAGTTGTCGTAGAATAATACTTAACGTCCCTCGGCACTAATGGTCATTTAAGTGATATTGTAGTATGATAAAAACAGTGCAGTCCATTGATGTCCATTGATGACTGATGTACATATGATGACGTGATAAGTGATATTGTAGTATAGTAAAAACAGTGCAGTCCATTGATGTCCATTGATGACTGATGTACATATGTTGTCCGATGTTCTGGACAGGGGATTTACCATCAGACATGCCCAGACGATTGAAGACTTGGGTTTTGATAGGCAATTTAATGCTGAAACACAGAGTCACAATAGTTGAGGGTAACTTCATTCATCCCACGTGAGAGACCTAATGTCAAACACTATTGCCTGTAGTTTAGGCTCTAGCATGGGCAACATCAGTGCCTGCACTGATGCGGGAGCTGCATTGGCACCACTATTGAGTGGAGGAAACAGGCTACCCCGCTGGGAATCCACCACCATATTATAGCCAGCCACGTGTAGGTTGCAGCTTCCCTTGGATATGGGTTGTTACATAAGACTAGTGATTCTGTACCACGCGGGGCAACATGCAACAGACGGGACAGATCTCTAATGACCCTCCCGAGGTGGGTGCGAAAAGTACTACCACTAGCAACCATCCCAGTAAACCTTAGACTGACTATGTTATGAAGTGATGAGATAATACTAAATGCTATATCACTGCAAGGGCTAATACATATTTTATATCAAGTTAATGATCAATAAACATTATCATTGTTATGACATCGAATGCTCATGATGCTTTCTTATCAAAAGTGATTATACACTGTGAAACATTATTTCCAAAGCAGAGTTGTGTGTACTGGTATACATATTTACAAGACATAACATCACTTCAGGACTGGTTTTATATTGATCTTTGATCCTAAAAATATTGGTCCAGACAACTTTAAAAGCAAATTATCTTAAATAGTGACCGAGATATTGACAAATTAAAGTTTTTCGGTAATGGCTGCCATTATTGGCTTCCTGCCAATTTTCAGTGTTCGCTTTGCAAGGTTGTGCACCTAGGTTGTGATCCTAAATATATGTAATAGGAGCCCAAACTTTTACAGCACGCCGTGTCAGTTTTCCAGAAAATATGATGTTTACACCCTGAGTAGTAGCTCTACATACTCTACAAAATATCAGTGCCGTATTATAATGTAAATTATATGTCTATTTTCCTCTTTTGTCGCTGTCATATACATGTGATATATATGATTTCACTTTATATCATGTAAGCATGTGAATTCAGAAGAGTATGCGGATGATAACCTCATTCTGGGAGGAAGTTATTCAAATATAACTATGATATAACACAATTTTGCCAAAATATCAAACTATAGAGATCCAAAAGACATCAAAAAGCTCTACAAAAACATTTGACAGTATACTAATGTCTGACATTGTATTCCTTGATCCAAAAAAACCAATCTAGACACTAAGATCGCTTAAAGCTAAGAAGCTAAGATATCTTGATTAGAGGTTCGGCTGGCGGCCATTTTGAATTATGGCGGCCATCTTGTATTAATAAATATAGTCTTGTGTAGGAGATGTAACTCTCTGATTTTAAAAACATATTATCAGGCATTCAAATCATCATCAAGTCAATTTGTGCACTTTTCGCTAAAACGTAAAGGTGGGATATTGTATTTCAATGGTCACGTGACCTATGACCTTCCAATGATCCCAAAAATAATATTGTCGTCAAAATGGCATTATGGGATCTCAAAACCCGAACTTAGGGCCAAAAAACAGATTTCTAGGATTGCCAGGACTGTATTCATAGCCGATTATTTTTTTTTGCGGCCATTTTGGAAATATGCAAATTAGCTAATTAAATATGCAAAATCTCGAATGGTATCTGGCAGATTTGAAATCTACGGGAAAAAATACAATAGAAACCGTTGAGAAAAGTTTGACAGACATGTTTATTAGATTGTTTAGGATATATCCCTGTCTATATTGAAGCCATAGAAGGTAACACAGGAATATTATTTTTCGGTTTTGTTTAAAAAAAACAGTTTTCTGCATTTTTGTTGCAGTTTATGATCTAACGATCCTGCACTATAATCCTGGTCCAGCGTTGTAAGGTGTTGATGTGAGCCCACATGTGCCCAACGTTCATTCATTCATTCAGCTCTTGATGTCACCATTCCCCCCCCCCCCGTCCCCGGTGAGATGATCATGAACTGTTCATGAACATTCATGAATAGTTCATGATTGTTCGTGAACAAAAAACTATGAACGTTCATGAACGTTCATCAACGGTTCGATGAGACTTTCATGAAAGTTCATGAGTTCATGAACTTATTCTGTTTATGAACTCTCACTTTGTTCATGAACATAGGTTGTACATGAACGGTCATGAACTCAGATAATTCATGAACCAAGGCTAGTTCATGAACGACCATGAACTCAACAAATTCATAAACCAGATAGTTAAAGAACATTCATGAACGTTCATTAAATGTGGTCATGAATGTTCCTGAACAACAAATGAGTCATTCATGAAATTCATGAACTGTCAACCTAGTTCATGAACGACCAAAAACTACAATAATTCACGAACCAGATAGATCATGGATATTCATGAACGTTCATTAAATATGTTCATGAACTGTTCACGAATGTTCCTGAACAACAAATAAGACATTCATGAAATTCAATTGAACTGTCAACCTGAAATTCCGAGCATAATGTTCATGTAATTTAGGTTGTTCATGAACGCCCAGGAACTCAGGTTGTTCAATAATGAACCAGATAAGCCAGTAACACCTAAACTAAGGTCATGATGTTCACAAACTAAGTTAGTGTTGATGTTCATGAATGTTCACGAATTGTTCATGAAGATTCATTAACTTTCCAGTCTTTTGACCTGTAAAATACATATAATATAGTATTTTGATCGGGGATTCGATTTTTATGAGGTCACTTCCTAACTAAACACAGCAATCTAATTAGGCTTCATTTTGTTAATTAAAAAAGATATCTCCTCTCTCACAGTATTACACATAACTTAACAGAAAACTGAGAAACTAATTATTTTTAAATATTATGTATTCTATGCTTGATAATCTAACTCAGATTGTCTCAATTTGCTAATCAACTAGTTAATTAGCCATTGCGTAGTTGACACCATACTCTCCAGGGTAGTTAGACTGTCATTCACCACAGTTCATGAACTTTCATGAACAAACCATGAGCTAAATTGATATTTCAAGCTCGAAACAATTTATCACAGTTCATGAACAGCTCGTGAACTTTCATGAACTAGCCTTAAACAGAAGTAAGATTTATCAAGTTCATAAAGTGTGAACTTTAACGAACAACCATGAACTAAATAATGAGCCTAATCAAGTTCACAACAATTCATCACAGTTTCATGAACTAGCCACGAACAGAATTAAGACTTATCAAGTTCATAATAATTCATGAAAAGTCATGAACCCCTCTCGTGGACTTACATGAATTAGCCATGAACAGAATTAACACTTATCATGTTCATAATAATTCATCAAAGTTCATGTTTTTAACGAACAACCATGAACTAAGTAATGAGACTAATCAAGTTCATAACAATTCATCACAGTTCATGAAATAGTCCCTCATGAACTTTCATGAACTAGTCATGAACCGAATTAAGACTTATCAAGTTCATAAGAATTCCTTAAAGTTCATGAAACTCTATCATGAACTTTCATGAACAAGCTATGAACTGAATTGATACTACCAAGTTCATAAAAATTGACTGTTCATGAACCTCTCCATATGAACTCCATGAACTAAATCATGAACAACATTAGTTCATCAAGTGCTCATTAATATTCATGATTTGTCATGAACTGTTTTTGATGAACAGTTCATGAACACAGGTCATGAACTGGCTTGATGAACCATTAATGAATGTTCATGAATGTTCATGAACAGGGCGGGGGCCCTAGGGTAATGGTAAGCACCGCTGGCTTTCACGCCAGAGGTCGGGGGCTCGGTTCCGGTCTCGGCGGTTTGAAAGAAACAAAAATGTTTCTTCCTCACCCACTTGAGAAAGTCAGTATTGTGGGGAGTCTCCGTGACCGAGAGGTAGCGTGCTCGGCCTCAGACCCCCAGGGCTCGAATTTCGAATCCTGTGTCTGGATGACAGTGTCATCTCAATCATCTCACCATCCCCAGGAGGTTCTTCTGGCCCAGTTTAGCCTATATGTGCACAAAGGTGGCCTAAAGCCCGATTCATTTCATTTCTGTTCATGAACATTCATCAACGTTCATCACTTGATGAACTTCATCTCACCGGGGCGGCACTCTCTCCAGCGCTGCCTCATCACCCAATGCTGATCCCTCAACCAGTGACATAACGGTTTGTTTGTTTTCAGTACTAAATTATAAACCTCAATATTGCTTGTGAATAGATTGTAAAGCAAACGTCGTGTGCAACAACTGCATCACAAATACAGATAGTCGCAAACACATACTTGTATTTGAGTATCAAATGAACCGTAAATTTGCCACTGCTGAGGAGGTGGTTTAAACGGGTCATAAAGAAACGTAGCAACTTGGAATTTCAAGCACTTAAATTCCGGTCTATTTCATATAATGTAAGATTGAATAACATATATATATTCGTCATTTCCTACGTTAAACAGCACAACATAACTTACTTTTTGCTGTCATCTGTCATCGCGTCTTGCTTGGTGCACACGTGGATGTCCGACTCTCAACCAAAGGATAAGCTTATCTACAAGCACGAGGCAGTGACTCAAAATTGTTTTAATGTTGGGTTAGCACTGCATATGATTGCCCAACAATGTTGGGTCATCGTCGCTGACGAGGAAAGTGTTATATTACACTGACTAAATCAATAAACCCGCAGATTTGGGAAAGATGTAACGCTAGATGTCAATCTCACAAAATTAGTCAGAACTGACATATCGCAGCTCATTATGGGAATATTGGTTAAAAATATATTTTTTGCAAAAGGCCTCTGGCGGCTATCTTTGGTTTTTGTCGTTTTCGGCCAAATGCGACATGCTTCTTTTAAAATATAAACTGGTTGACATCCATGGATCCATTTTCTACCGAAAGCTTCAAAATTGAGGTCCACCGGGAAACCAGTGGATGAAATAAGTGAATACTTGCTTGCCACTGTGATCGAAGGCAACCATTTGGGCTTTCGCGCTCTACAAAAATCCGCCCAACTTTTCTAGAGAGGCGTAGGAGTTTATTTCTGAGAAATACCTGAAGCTACATAAAACTTACTTGCCGAAGGTTGGTCATGGAATCATGGATTAAGACTCTACTAGGCTTGGATCGTAACGTGCGTAACGCCATGCATATTGTAAAGTTCATTACGGCTGGTACGTAAAGGCATACAATAAGGTACGGAAAATATATTCGTAAGGTTTGATCAACATTGCATGGATTTGTAGTGATGCGGCAATACTTTCGTAAGGTACGGCAGCGGTTCGGATGCCAGTCGGCAAGTACGTATATCCTGTCCCGAAACGTACACGAATAGCTGATTCGGGGGGGGGGTGATATAAAATTGTGCGCATGGTTCATGAATTTTTTTCATTGGATCTTGTGCACTAGTCGTAGCGCGGTGTCTAGCAGGAGACGAATCTACGAATCGCCTTTCCGAATTCGGGAAAATTCAATGAATTTGATTCGTAACGTGTGTATGGTGCGTGGCGGTTTGGAGGAGTACAGGACGGTATGGGAGGGTTCGGGACATTTTCTAACACGTGAGAAAATTTTGCCGAAGCTCCGAATCACTTTATTCCGCTTGAGATTCGTACGGCTCGTATCTCAATTCGGATTGTAAGGATGACATGCGTATTATTACGTAGCACATCGTTGGGTTCGGATCAGTAGAAGTCTACACATGGGCCGCAATGTATGTGTATGCCATCCGAACCGTGCGTATCGCCATTGATGTACAGGTATATTGTTTTGTTCATTCGAGCAACTGTGTACGGCTGGTACGTAAACATGGTGAAGGCATACATTAAGGTATGGCACATTTATTTGCAAAGTTTGGCCTATACTGCATGGATATGTAATAATGCGGCAGTATTTTCGTAAGGTACGGCAGCGGTTCGGATGCCAGTTGGCAAGTACGTATCTCTTGCCCCGAACCGTCACGAATGGCTGATTCGCTGAGAAAATGTAAAATTGTGCGTATGGTTCGGGGATTTTTTCGTATGGTTCGAAGTATATATTACCATTTACAATCCCGGTCAGAGCCCCGTATGGTCGTAACATATATCGTAGGACGAACAATTTATCAAATGGAGAGGGCCAAAATTTTCGTAAATTATTGGGTAATGGCATACTAAATTTAACCGAGGAGACACATTCGACAGCATTGAATGATTGTAGTCGTGTATGTTGAAAGTCCTTCTCTGCCTTTAACATAATTTGACTGCTTGTGTACGTTAACACGTATTCAAAGTGGCCATGCATCTCGAATATTTGGATAAGTCAAATTCAGAAATGAATACCTTGCATAATGCATAAATTCAATTAAGGAGATGACTTCCACAGTAACATTGTACTCTTGCATGTCGAAACAACTTTAAAGCCCTTCTCTGCCTTTCAGTCGGAACGATACTAGATGTATATAGGCCTACAATATCAAAAATGTATTTCACGCGGCTAATTTCGAACATAGAGATCAGTCATAATTATTCAGAAATTTATTTGCAAATTGTCGAAATATCAATATATATAGTTGTTGTTTTTGCGCAACAAAAATATGTATATATGAGTATGGCATCAGCATGTCATGTTAAACATTGCTAAGAACTAATATATAGGCAGTCCTGCATAGAACCATAATATTTCACACCTTAGCTATAGGCCTATAGCATGTATACTGAGAAATTGTATACCGTAAGCCGCCAGTTAATTTATTTATTTTAGGCTAATTATTTATAGCGAAAGTCAGCCGCTTTGTGTAAATAATCATTCTACCGGTAAATATCGCTGTCTTTGTGACACCTTAAACAGAGGCACGTCTGGAACGGCATACAATATTGCAATCACTGGCAAAAAATGTGTGAGAAAACGGTTATTATTGACATTGCTTGCCTACTTCTTGTCACACAATGACAAATGACGATGACAGCGATATAAATGATATGGACCGTATTTCGGTTACCGGCTAGATTAAAATAGCGTCCTGCAGAAAACAAACGTGTTCTTCCATAATGAACACCACCACTTTTAATGATCTGATAATAATGTTGGTTCCTAGATCAGGCAAGACAACAAGTAGGCCTATTAATGATCTCTGTCCACTAAACTTCAGCATCTATCAAGTATTTATATTCCAGAATAAGTTGATGCGTTTGATTTGATGTTGCTGATTATCAACCACAGATTACTGAGTGATAGATGACAGCCTAGAGTGATCGAGTGATGTGATTTACATCTGATAGCATTGGTCTGAGGTTGGGCCAATGCTTGTCAGCAGGAGTCCAGCATCTTGAGTACTCCTGAGGGCAGTGGACACGTGGAAATGCTCAATCACTGATCTACTCGCTACATTTAGCCGCTCTGATTGCGTTGATTAAACAAGCACGGGTCGACCAAACACAGGCAGATGTCCCTCCAGAGGCCTTCACAAATCTGATGAATCCTGAAAGGTTGCAGTGAGAGGTTGAAAGCCACGACATCATCTGGATCTCTTCGTCCTGCAGGAAAAAAACACTGGCTTAAGGTTGGGCCAGCATCGGTAGACGTTAGCCGAATGTGACGCCAGTGACTAGTGGTGCTCAGAGATCATCAGTCGCCTGGATCACGTACGGTGGGGACTCGTGTTCCCTTGACGACGGTCACCATGACCTGATGGAGGTCACACTGACCTCACGGGGTCACGATGACAAGCATCGGTTAGCGTCCTGCCCCTCCAGGAGGGTCTGTTACCGGGGTGCCAGCTTCCTCGCAGCGCAGCATCCATCCAAATGTCCAGCATATTGCATGAATAGAGTGGCGGCGCACTTAACTAGCCCTTCAGATTAGCGCCGGCGATCAGTACAAATTGGATGAGCGGCGACTCCATCTAGCGGCTTTGGTAGGGCTTATCTGATTACAAGAGCGGGCGGCGAGCAGACTAAATCTAATTACAACCACATCCCAACAAGCTGTCTCCTGGGCTAGGTGATGATGCCACCATCAGACCCCGAATATCTACTTCAAACTGGATGGTCTACATTCCAGTCATCTCATGAGCCATCAGCCGAATCACGTAACGCCACTGCCAAGTCCAAATCCACTCTGCTGATAATGTCCACGCTTTAAGGAGATGTACCTCTGGATATATTAAACAAACTGAATTCCCTCACGATCGATGAGCGTTTGCCATTCTCTCCACTTTATTTGGGCGGTGGGTGGGCACACCCACCACCCAAATAAAGTGAAGAAAATGGCCGCGTCCTGGATACAGACTAGCAACAAATCTAATCGACCGGTCATCGTGCCACTAGCATATGGTTGGGTAGTGAGGTACTTCCGTCACCACAGGCCGGGTGAATGCCCCTTAGCCCTCGGTTACAGCCCCAGCTCATTGGTGGGCCAACCTCTTGGAACGTAATTTGTTTGTGAATGGGCCTAAATCAATGGCGATGTGGGCCACCTGATCCCAGGCGAGCCATACGCTTGCGCGCCTTAATTTGTGTGATTGGATCACCATCACGAGACTTTAATGTAGCCAGAGCAGGACGTTGGTCAAGCGTCACACCAACGCCTTCAGCGGGGGAGAGTCGTCCACGTCAGACATCGACAGCCAGAACACGTGATCAGCCTGACCAATCAGGTAAATTGTCTCTTCGGAAACGTCTTTAGTTGTCGGTGGCATTCCGAACTGAGGGGACTCCCTTTGACACCCCATCAGTGCTTCTGAAAAGGTAGCACTGTTCTGCAAAGCGAAAAAGCAGTCTCTGTTCACTTGTAAAGCAAGCAGATACTGCCTTTTCGGTTTACACGGCAGAGAGGGTCCAGGGCAGGTGACTCAGTGCGGGGGATATGTGGTGGACCTAACTAAATCTGGCTGAGCCACCTGTGCGCTGACATCAAGACATATTGTGCGTCCTCCCTCCTGCACACGACATACCACCTCTGGTCCTGCAAATTAGACAGTGGGCACCAGGGACTGCTCGCAGCGTCGTCTAAATTAACACTGACAATCATCGTCGGCCCCGGCACACAACACCTGTCTATCATCTCGTGGTGGCACGCTCTCTCCATACAAATATGGCTGATTAATCTCGTTCTCCTTACATTCTTTAACAGACACCTTGTCAAACAACCTCCAGGTGTCTCTGATCTTTGCCCTGCCGAGCTACAAGCCTTAACCCTTAACCCTTTAACCGCCAAATTATTCAATTTGAATTTTCACCCACTTGAAGTTGTGTCTCGCTGACGCGATCCACAACTTCAAGTGAGTGAAAATTATTCAGATTTGACAAAATAGAGGTCATCTCTTTTCAAATCTTGCTGGTTGATGTCACATTTTATATTTAGCATATTTAAAATTTGGTAGTTAATGTGCTATTAAAAAATGAAAACCCGGATATATATGCGGCACCGGCGGCTAGAAGGTTAAGGTAATCACGTCTATGGCCGTGTTCAGCTACACTGTATATTTTGTCTTTCAAACAAGGAATGTTTAAGGAGACATAAGCATCAAATTACCTAAACAGACACAATTTTAGATTAAAATTGTATCTATGTAAGTTTTTTACCCACTTGAAAATTACCCAATTGAGTAGCGATATTTCGCGTCGGATTTTTTTTAATTTAGTGTTTTAAGGATTAAAAGTAAAGAGAGATATGGCCTAGTTCATCTGAATAAAAAAACATGCTTAATGTTTAGAACTACACTTTTGTTCATATCTATCATTAATGGTGAATATATCAGACTGCGTTAGTCAATATTACAGTGATTTACATTTTGAGATAATTTAATGTTATGGTTTAATGCATGACAGAAAACACTGAAATTAGCACAAAAAGTACACAATGTTTTCAATGTACCATTATTATGTTATAGGGTTAAAATATTTTTATTGACACGAATATCAAGAATTAGGTATGAATAGCATGTTGTTATTTTAGCCATTACTCACCTAGTTTAACTATATTATCTCATGTACTGTGCTCTCTAACGTGACACCAGAAGCACACTAATATCAGTAGCTTATTCTGAGCACAGGAATTTCTCACTTGACGGAGAACACTCCACAGGATTAAGTTCTGTTGGAAATGACGCGGTGATTCCGTTCATGATATTCTATCATTGTCCACCAAGATTATCATTCGCGTTTTTGCTCTGTTTTTATTTTTCTCATTTCTTTTTTCATCTTAGACTGTCACACAGAGAGAGCTAGTCATCCCAATTTACGACGCTTGCAGGGCTTTATCCTGTGTATGTTTACTCCAGATTTTGTTCCGGAGTGGAACAAAATCTGGAGTAAACATACACAGGATAAATTGTTCCACTCCGGTCGTGAAAATAAGCCTAATATTTCAACCTCGTAGGATATCTGCTGTGATAGTTTTAAAAGATTTCCTCTTCGTCGAGTGGAATGTGCGCAAGGGATTATATGCATCAGGAGAGATTGCGTAACAACTGTAGGAGGATGTTTTTCTGCAGATGCCGCTCGTGAAATACTGCAAAATGTAGTTGTAATTAGCAGCGTGAACATAATGAAAGCTAGCTCTGGATTAGCGGAAAAACAGAAAAGGTGGGATTACAGGATGTTTTATAGCCGGGATAGCGCCACTTTTACCCGGCGGCGTCTCAGCATGGCTTAATAGCCAAGTAAAATATGGCATCGCTTACATTCCGTTACTTTTATCTTTCTAGAATTATTTTCTCAGCTGATTTATGTCGGATTTTGTCTTCTGCAGGAGTATGTTACAAAATAACGATATGCTATATGTTGAATCAAGAAAATATACTATATCTGCATATTTATCGATCAACATTACCTAAAGAAAACTGTTATCAGAACCTTCTAGCATAATATTGTCTGTTGACAAAACGTGCCGGTAAAAATATTGATCAGTGCAATTTGTGATAAGGTGGAAACAAAATAAATTAGATTGGATAAAGTTTAAGGTAAGATGTGGCATAACATGATCCCAGATCAAATTTCAGCACCCCTGAGAATTAAAACGTCTCCACTTTTCAGAGGAATTATAATTTACTCATTAAGTGTTCCATTCTATTAAAGTATGTATTTTTTTTTAAACAATAGGGATTTGGAATATTTGATAATTAAAGCTAATGTTATATACCCCTATAAACAGTAACTTGGTAATTGGAAATTCCAAGTAACGCAAGCTGCAGCATCTGAGCCAAAATGCATGGCTCAGGAAATCCTGCTACTCCTGTGTATGTGGTTTGTCATCCCGAGTGCAACTATTAGCCTATCAGCACAAAAATACACGTCATGTCAGGGGTTTAAATGATGCTTTTGGTCATCATTAAATGTGAAATATTACAAAAATCCTGAGGAAAAGTAAATTATGTCTGTTTCTGGAATTTTTGGCAAGTTTATTAATATTACCAATATCAAATGTGGCTCTGGTACCAATAAAACAATTTATCACCCCTAATGTTTCTAAAAAAACGTTTATATGATATACTTCACCAGAAGAAAAACCAAATTTAGTGTTTTTTATTCCTTTAAGAATTGGAGACGTTTTAATTCTCAGAGGCGCATAATTTTGTACATCTTGACCCTTGGTGACCTTGAAATGTATTCAAGCGTATTGATTTTTCTCTCATCTGGTCACAAGGTCTACATTCGTCATTTTGATGGCTTAAATGTTGCTGCATGTAGATTTTCCGTGATGATATTCTATTTTGAAGGCATAGCGGGGTTTTCCGGTTTTCTTTTTTTAAACAAAATCTTGAATATCTCACTTACTGCCGGGTTACAGAATGTCCACCCTCGCTAGAAATGTGCCCCAAGTGGTCTACTATCAAAAAAGATGTGTGATTTCGGAGCTATTTTTGTACGAAAACACCCCTTGGCTCCTGGACTACTAGTACATTATTTCCTGATTTCGATGTTTTTTGGAACAAACAATCAAAATAAATTGGTATCAAAATGATGTATATCTGTACAGTAATGTCTATACATCGTCAAAATTTGTAGAAATATTGTAACAGCTATAAAATTCAATTTTTACTCACTTGAATTTGTGTGCAATGGCTAAAAATAACTCGGAATTTTTAAATTTAAATTACGAAAATTAAATCTGCCTCAAATTTAAAAAACTAGGTATACAAAATTGGTGAGAAACACTGAAATATCATTGGAGTCGACATCAGAGTTCTAGGGGTTAATAGGTTGAAATTTATAATGATATGCGCGTATAAATCTATGTGATACGATTGTCTCGCGCTCGCTGTAAAATCTGTCCATCTTGATAGCGTCGCCGGTATTGCAAGGACGATTTCACCACTTAATGAATATATTAGCAAACGAACAAAGTTACGGACCTTAATGAAGACGGACGGACAGAATGCAGTCATCTGAATTCCGTCTGAAATTATTTGGACCAACGCGAGACCAAAGTCAACAGCGTTGGACCAGCGCTGAATCGACTGATTGTTTTAGGTTGACGTCTGCGTCAATGATAAATGAGTGGAGGGGAGGTGGTCAAACACGGGAAACACGCTGTAATTACCGTCCCGGGAATGCTGGCCTATTGTGGTAAGCGGCCTGGGTTTGTTTTCATTGCTGCCGTGTTACCTGCGGCAATGACATAAGCGGTCCCCAGGGTTGGCAGGGACTATATATGCACTGACGAAGTTGACGCAGTTGTTTTAATGCTTTTTACGACGCTGGTCCAGCATTAAAACAACTGCGGGTCAATGTCTTGTGTTTTCTGGTTTGCCCATTTATGGTCCGCCGCTTATACGTCACTCTCATACACAAATAAAATGATACAAAACGCGATGAATTCACTGAGCACTTCGCGTTTTGTTTTTTGATTAATATAACCTATGACCATTAGCAGTGATTAGTGAGATGGTTAACGTTGTTACCTCTCACGCTGAAGCCCGAGATATGGTGGCTCAGTATTGTGGGGAGCCTCCGTGACCGAGAGGTAGCGTGCTCGGCATCAGACCTCCAGGGTTTTAATTTCGAATCCTGTGTCTGAATTAGTAACTTATTAGGTATGTTTAAAACAAACCTAGTGTACATATGGTATAAATGATAAGATTATGGTAAATTACATGTTGATATTGATAATTTTCTTAGTTCCTGTTTATTAATATAATTTGCATACATATACGCGCAAAAAAATCCTCTGGAACAGAAACATCATATGTGCGGTTATAGTGGAATATTTTGTGTTGTAGTTTGAATTTAATGCCAAATCAAAAGCACTTAAAATATAATAGATATAATTTCTGGCATTAGATTCATTTTGCAACTACCAGTCACAAAATATCACGTTCAATACTTTTTAATCAAAACAAGATGATTATATAGAATGACAGGGGTCAGATAT
Organism: Flabesymbios commensalis; assembly: GCA_964017125.1. Classification (NCBI taxonomy): domain Eukaryota; kingdom Metazoa; phylum Annelida; class Polychaeta; order Terebellida; family Flabelligeridae; genus Flabesymbios; species Flabesymbios commensalis. The sequence continues at coordinate 77,954,264 of OZ024904.1, read as the reverse complement.
ACAATGTATTATGTTTCGATCACAATATAATCAAGTATATTGAGCCTCATATGTCAAAATCTGACATTTTTTCTCGGCAGATTCTGACGTCTAAAGTCGATCCCCGCACTGAAGGGGCGAATAATTTTTATAGCCGTAGACCAATAACATAGGTATTCAAATGAAGCGGAATGAGCTGAGTAAGACATTTACAATTTTGTCAAATTGAAAAAACACCTTTGGTCTCTTGGTTTATATGAAAATATTTCAGCGCTTTGAGGGTGCTGTTCACTGGCTGCTTGGACTGGTCACTGTGGTGTTCAGGTTGATTCTCATCTATGTTAGGACTAGTGAAGCATATGGCTGGGATGTGTGCAGGCTATTATAGGGCCGTCTGTAAGGAGTTAGCCGCATGTTGCTGCCCCAGTCTACACCAGTTAAGGCGGATCCCTCGTCAATTCAGGTTGCATTGTACACATCAAAAGGGCCGGGTCGTCTCACGCTAACCCCCGGGCATCGCCAGGCATCATATTTCGCACCGTTGCCCCTCCAAGCAATTTTCCGCGGCCGTGCCCCGTGACGCGCCGCGGGTTCGGGGGCGCTGCCCCGGCGACCTGCACGACCCCCGGGCACCTCGCCGGTAGTCCGGCCAGGCGTCCCGCCCGGGTCCTCGGTGCCCGGCACACCAAGCTTGTAATTAACTTCCTGACGCGGTGCGTGGCCTTGCCGCCCTGTCGGACAAGCTTATGGGCAGGGATGAGGGTCGGTGACGGCAGCAGATGGAGGCTAAAGAGGCTGCTATCTGCCACATGCTGCAGGCACGTACTCCTGTGATGGATCCTATCTGGATCAGTACCTGACACCAGGATACTGCCGCAATAACATCTTATCCGTGTGCAGGATAATGCGGGCAAAGTGTCACACGTACATAGTAATCGACATCTGCCGTTCTAAGTATCCCTCTATACTAGATGTGATTGAAAGTGTAATCTTCTTCTATTATTATACACGATCTTCACTATCCAAGAAATGGAATACTCATCTACACTATTATTTAACGCCACGAGGCTTACCTCTAAAGTGGGATTAAAATTTGTATTTGTCATCCGAATCCATACTCATAGCACAGTACTCTTTTAATAATTGCGTTTTTGGTAACGTTATGGTTGTGTTACTCCCAAAACAAGGAGAAATATCATGTATGCAGCTACAAAGCAAATGCGAATACTGGATTATTGTTGGTCCAGTGTCGCAGACAGTTGGCTAATCTTAACCCAGTATTGGGTCAATGTCTGGGTCTTTTTTTGTTGGGTATAAGAGGTGATAAGGACGTACTTTTGGCCAAACGCACCACACTAAGAACAATTAGGCTTCGATGTAGTAACATCCCAGATACGTCTATATTATTCAGAATTCAGGAAAACTCTTCGAAGCCTGCATTGATTGTCTATTTACAATGTTCACCAGGAGCGAGATCTCCGGCTGACAGAGGCAGGGTCCCAGCAAACACGAGAAGTTGACCCAATGCCGTGTTAATGGTGGCCCGCCGTCTGCGACGTCGGCCCACCATTAACCCGGCATTGGGTCAACTTCTCGTGTTTGTTGCGTTGTCACTGCGTTCCCCCGTGTTACACTGTCACGCTGCATATTGTATACAGTCCCCCTGTGGTACAGGGGACATCTCAAATAGACACCAAATATTCATGAACAAAGACCATCTGTCAACACTTCGTCCCCTTGGATATGAAAGGGTGTATCTGCCACTTTGTTGAGGGGTAGATACATCCTTTCATATCGAAGGGGCCACTTGATGCTCACAACTATGCATATTTTCTGTGGTACTTTTGCAAAATGTGAGGCTCCTAGAAAACGTCAAAAGTTAATACATTGACATTTCGTATTCATTTGGACTGGTCATGTTGAGTTTAAAGCTGAGTCTCTCAGCCGAGTAATTTAATGAGATTACCTGTCTGTATTTCAATACAAAACATATTTAAAAATACTATTTGCATTGAATTTATATTGAATGTATGAGTATCAAACTTGAATATCGTTATTACCATGATTGCCTAATGATTATCTGCATAATTTACTTGAGATAATAAAAGAATAAGAATGCACATGTAGTAAGATAATAATTTTGTCGAATTATTGTAAATAATAATAAGAAACAATGCAAGCCACTGGACACACGTTTCCCAATGGGAATTGCACTGAATGCTGACGTAATAATTTGTTTCATCCTGAATTTCAAGCTGGTCTTATCAATAACGTGACGTTAAACTTTGCAGTGCAGGACCGGCTTTATACACCAGAATCTAAAGTCGATCCCCGCACCGAAAGATTTGAATAATTATAATGGCCGTAGAACATAGGTATTCAAATGAAGCAGAAAGATCTGAGTAAGACATTGATGCTGATTTCAAATTGAAATAAAATTATTGTGTCTCCATGGTTTATACAAAAATATTTCAGCGTTGTAAGGGTTAACCCTTTAACCGCCGGTGCCGCATATATTCGGGTTTTCATTTTTATTAGCACTTTAACTCTTCCTTTACCGACTTCCCCCTGATAAAACTACCCCCAGAAACCGACTTTTTTTAAGGAGGACCCCCTGAGGCAGCCCCTGGGCACAATACAGGTTATAGTTATGCGCATGCGCACATCGTACAAATAAAAAATGCAAGAGAATATTGCGTCCATGTCACTGACCATTCTGGTTGGCGATTTACAACCATGCGTGTACTGAAATATCTCCACTGCAATCAATGCATATAAATGCGAAATTGGTAAAGGAAGGTAGTTTTCGCATAAATGCGAAATTGGTAAAGGAAGAGTTAAGTTCCACATTTTGAAAAAGTTAAAGAAAAAATGTGACATCAACCACCAAGATTTAAAAGTAGTTGACCTCCATTTTGTCAAATCTGAATAATTTTCACTCACTTGAAGTTGTGGATCGCGTCAGCGAGACATAACTTCAAGTGGGTGAAAATTCAAATTGAATAATTTGGCGGTTAACGGGTTAAAGTATTACTCTCTTTTCAAAGTGACGCTTACAATCCAGGTACACTGTGACCCTGTTAATTACTGGAGACCTTACATAGGCCTGACTCGTGAATCACGGGTGTAACTAGAAGGTAGTGTAGAAGATGACAGGCAGGGTGTGCTGAGATGTCATAGTCAACCAAGTGATGGACTACCAGCTACTTCTACAACCACATAACACATGCTGGATTCATGCTAGTTCGATAGTGGCTCGACATCTGCAGCATTGGGACATCACCGAGCCAGCATTACGCCGCTGTCATCTTCAGATTCTACACAAGCTGGCAGTGACATGAACCCAGAACGTAATACTAGACATTAGTTATTGTTTTACGTTTGCCCAGGGGCTTGTTATATATACGGTATGTTTTCTATGTTTCGCGGTATGTATTTTGAAAGTATTTTCAAATAAAATATACATGCTAATAATTAGAAACCATTGTCCGTTCATGTACAGGAATTCTGATCGTGTATATGCTGCACTCGTGTTTTATTAGATTACCCCTATAAAATTCATCACGATATTATATTTTTATGTTAAATAAAAACGTTTTGCATGTAAGTTTCGAAAATAAATATGGAGATATATTATTGTGTGACTCCGTATCTCTAAATATTTCTACAATATATGTTCTACTGAAGTTTTTCATGTATCCTTCCTAAATTCGCTATGCATGTTACTAATGACCAGTTCTCGGACAAGTTTAAAAAAAATGGCTGAAAAAAATGCAAAATGGCCGATTTATTGCGATTTTTTGCATTTTACGTCAATAATTTGACATTGTGGGCGCGATAACTTGAAAAGTTTTCCATGTATCCTCTTCAAATTCGTTATGCATGTTACTAATAAGCAGTTCTCGGACAAGTTCAATAATGGCTGAAAAAAAAAATTAAATGGCCAATTTATTGCGATTTTTCTCTTTTTACGTCAATAATTTGGCCTTGTGTGCGCGATAACTTGAAGACTTTTTTATGCATCCTCTCCGAATTTGTTATGCATACTACTAATAAGCAGTTCTCGGACAAGTTCAATAAAAGCTAAATAAAAAATTAAAAATGCCCGATTTATTGCGTTTTTTCCCATTTCACGTCAATAATTTGACATTGTGGGCGCAGAAACTTGAAAAGTTTTTTATGACTTTTATCGTTCCCAAATTTCTTATGCATGTTACTAATGACCAGTTGTCAGACAAGTTCAATAACGGCTGAAAACTAAATCAAAATGGCCGTTTTATTGCAGTTTTTCGCATTTTACGTCAATAATTTGACTTTGTGGGCGCGATAACATGAAAAGTTTTTCATGTATCCCACCCAAATTTATTACACATGTGACTAATGACCTGTTCGCGGACAAGTTCAATAATGACTGAAAAAAAATTTAAATGGCGGATTTATCACGATTTTTTCACATTTACGTTTCTAATTTTACATTCCGTGCATCCTGCTCAAATTTGTATCGCATGTTGCTTGTAACTAGTTCTCAGACAAGTACAATAATGGCGGCGGACTGTTGTCAAGTGTGCTCTTTTTTAATTTTATTATGACCATAAAATCCATTTCTGGTAGTAGTTTAATTTAAATTCTAATATCCAAAAAATATTTTCCATAAATAAAAATAGACAGCAAGTGTAATAAGTGTAATACATATATTTGAGGTGTATTTTACTGCATTTTTTTGTAGTAGTTCGACGGCTCAATGTCATTATATAATGTCAATGTGGTTATAAGGTTATTTAGCTATTTTGGACCAAATTATGTTTTCTTCAACGCCTCCCAATCGCCCTTTAATGCCTTTCTGTCGCCCTTTAACGCCCCCCTCCCCCAGTCGCTTTGTAATGCCTCCCAATCGCCCTACAGCACATTCCCATCGCCATTAATTTTATCCTCCATTAGTCACCGTTTAGCGCTTACTCGTCACCTTTTGACGCCTCTCTATCACATTTTTAGTTATCCCATTACCATTTAACACCTTTCCGTCGCCCTTTAGCGCCTCGTTGGTGAGCTTTAGCACCGCTTCCTCGTTCTTTAGGGTCTCCCCATTGCCTTTAAAGCCTCCATGTCGCCCTTTAACCAAGAGCTCAGCATTTAAGGGGTTCCCTTTTTTATGTCGTGGGGGGGGGGTGAAGATATGTAAAACCCCATGTTTTAACTTGATAGAAGAACTAAATAAAATGAAACATGTAAGCACAATTAACATGTAATCCTTGATTTCGATGCTTTTTTTCAAAACTTACCTCCCAGAGTCAGTGGATATTCGACCTTGTTTCCATAACAACCTGTAACATGCATGCTCTAAATATATCTTTTTTAAATATAAAAAATGGTACAGTGCTTTTAGAAATCCACAATATTGACCAATCCTGCTGTTTTTTGGTGATGAGTCACAAATGTTCGAGCAAATTACATTTAAAAAGATCGGAATAGATGATGTATATCCAAGAACTCTGTATACATAGTTATACAAGTTATACATACATCACTATACAAACATATGCAGCTTGTAGTATGGTTATATTTTGGACGTCAGGACATTGTACCAGTGAATTTTGTCACATTTAATACCTTGAGTAGACATAAAACAACAGTTACACATTAAATTATTTATAGCAACTTCCTTCTTTTAGAGTCATTGGCGGCCATCTTGGATTTAACGCCTTTCCGGTTGTCAGATTTTTATTTAATTTTTGCCTGCTGTTAAATACATCTCATGGCTTGGATTTGAAAGGGTGTATCTGCCACAACGAAAACCACTGGAAAACATTTTGTTAGAATGTTTTTGGGGTATGAGTGGTTGTCTGTATAAAGCGACCCGTCCATATAGAAAACAAACGTTGTTAATGCTTTTTTTCAATCTGAATAATAAATAACTCATACTTTTGGTTCTAATTTATAAAATGTCAAAATCTAATTCTCGCCCCCAAAAACATATGTTTAGACTCTTTATTTACATTTCTATGATGATTCAATCCTGATATACTGTATGACAAATAGTGAAATTGGCGGTCATCTTTGACGCCATCTTGAATTTCTCGAAAGACTTAGAGTGGATTCTTGGGGACTTTTAGTATGCTATAAGGGATTGTTTGCTGAGCATTTTCTGAAATTTTCAGCTTGTTATAAAAAAATTGTTCCAGGTTTCACTCATATAGACCCTTTTACTCTTGGTCGATATATACTGTTAGATCAAACGTTTTTTTAGTATATGTAATGTATATCGATTTATTCCCACTATTATTGTTTTAAATATTGTGTACTGCTCTCCACCACTATGCCTGAGTTAAGAGTGGTTGTTCTTTACATCAACTGAAATAAAAATTAATTTGAAACAGCCTTAGTCGCATTATGTGGTAGCCGACAGCAGCGCCACCACCGTCCCTGACTGTGTGAGCAGACACCAGACGTGGGGCATCACGCTCGACGCTTAACTTCATTGACGCCGCCATCGCTGCTCGTCTTGCGGATTCAGCCGGACGTTTAAATTTATCAAGGCAATGAATCGGCCACTCATGCGCCTCGTTTGGCCCTCCCGCCTGTCATTAGTTGCCAGGCCCGGGCCGCGGCAAATTCCTGCAATTTTTGGGCGTCCCGCCGGCGCGCCTAATCTGGCACTGTTTATCAACAATATCTTTTCAATGTGCACAATATGCTTGTCAAGCAGAAAATTGGTTCCCCACAATGAAGTTCGTCCTGCGTCTGGATCGATCCGGGTCGTGATGAAACCCCTCTATAAATCCAACTACCCGGGAAGCGCGGTACATTAAACTAATGTTGGGTTGATGTTGGGGCAGCGTCTGCGACGCTGCTCCAACATCAACCCAACATTGGGTGTATGTATCGTGTTTGCTGGGTACGTCCTCCTTAAGGACAGTTCTGCCTGATCTTGTGTCCATGGTCTCAATGATGCCAACTGGATGAAGACGTTGAGCTAACGTTCGCGTTATGTCAGGCCGACGTGTCAGGCGGCATGCCAGAGATGGGCTAACGCCTCGTCTTATAGAAATGCTGTGTGACAGCAGCCTCAGCATTTGCTGACGAATTTGTTAGTCCCAATCAGGCCATAATTATTTGTTGTAAATGAAGATTTTCCTAAAGACGATGTTGTTCAATATTGGTCTAGTGGCGGAAATAGATTAATGCTGTTGTTTTTCTTATTTTCTTTAATCTTTCAATAAGGGGGTCTACTTTAGACGTCAGAGTCTGACGTCTACAGACGTCATATTCAGACGTCTATAGTTGATCCCCGCAGTGAAAGATTCAAAAATGTATAATGGCCGTAGACCCGTAAAATAAGTATTCACATGAAGCGGAAAGAGCTAAGAAAGACATTTATGATGTTATCGAATTGAAAAAAATTGTCTCCGTGCAGGTTTATACAAAAGTATTTCAGTGTTGCAAAGGTTAAGATGCTGATGATAAAGATGTTGCTGTTTCTGGTGAAGACGATTCTGCTGTGACATGAACCAGACACAATGAAGACAAATGACGGGAGTCGCTGGTCACTGCCAATCCTCTGATTCGGTGGAATCTCTGGATCTGACAGGTTTATTCGGCGTGCTGACGATTGCATTTCATCACTGGACTCGATAGATAGTAAACAAGATACAAAATGACACCGATACTATTGGTTTTACGCTCGCAAAATCTATTGTTTGGAAGTGAAAGGGAAATTCCACGTAGCGTTTCATGCAATATATAGCTAATACGAGACACATTCTTATTTTGTATGGCATTGGTTCTTCTTCGTCATCAGTTAATGAAACGTAGCCTAATCATCTCACCAATATGATCTTCGATACACATGATAAAAAGATCACATAAAACAGATGACATAATTATTGCTACTACCTATAATAAATATAGTGTGCACCAAATAAAAACAATAGGTTCAGTCCATTCATTTTTATGAACAATTTTCCACGACAACGCAATTTTGGCAAAAGCTTCCGGCCATCGAACAAAGATGGGGTCTCGGTGACAAACCAGCTCGGCACAGTTTAGCCGAGCGTCCACTAATGCTCAACCAGGCCTCAAGTCGTCGTGCAGTCATCCATAGTGTTATCTGCCTCTCCCACTTCCTTCTGCTGCTACTTGTTTCTGCTTGATCTTCCTTTCCCTTCCTTCCCCTGTCCTCCCAGGCCATCCCAGCCCGTCCCAGTGATGGCAGTCGTCACAGACCACGACCGCACCCCCGTCATTTGCCTGACACCCGTTGGCTGCTACTAACAGACTCACGCGTGAGTGGTCCAAGACGCTGAACGCGCTGGATGAGGGGTCCTGGTTGAATGAGTACCACGCCGCAAACAGCAGTTGACTAATCAAGCCGCCTCAGCTCTGCTCTGAAAAGCCAAAGGCGGTATCTGATCACTTGTAAAGTAAACAGATACCTCCTTTTGGCTTTGCAGAGCATAGCTGTCCAGGATAACCTGATTGCTGTCTGTCCTGTTTGTCATCCTTGGTCAGACAGCACAAAGCGTTAAAGCAATGCTGATTGATAGCTGGACCAATGTTGTCAACTTGAGGAGTATTTTTTTATCCAGTACATTGTCATAAAACTGACTGCTAATATTAATACGGGCTCATATCCCGAAAAAATAAGTATCATGGCAAATCAGAAGATCTTTACCAAATTATTCTTCATTTCTTAAAAACAATCTAATGGAGTATCAATCAATATTAAAATTAAACATATTTTTATGTGTCATCCTTTGCTGGGGTGAAACTTTTCATCTTCTTGTTTGGTATATATTTATATTTTATGGTAATATGCATTACATTGTAATTGTTTTTGCTGCCTCATTTGTGTATGGCTATTCAATGAAGATGTCTTCATCTATTAAAGGCCCAATGGAGTGATTTTAGTTTAGTAATACAATCAAAATATGTGCGGCAATAAGCTAATCCTCAAATTTTCAGAGTATTTTAATGAACTAATTATATATCCGTTATTTATAATTATCAAAAACGAGAACTTTCTATGGACTGGACAGATCGTACAACATAACTTCACTCACACACAAGCGCCGCCAAATATTGAATCGGCATCGGGCCAATGTTTCCTGTTTGCTGATATTGTACATGAACTGATTTGACTTGGGTCCGCATGAGTACGAAGGCTGAATCCTAGGTAGAAGTTGGTCTGTAGAGGTCGCGAATAGAAAGAATACAATGAAATGAATGAGCAAGAATATCGTGAAGTGTAGATCCTCTGTAAACTTATTTTTCAGTAATTTAGCTAGTTCGATATTGTCCTTTAACCTTAGTATATGATGTGCGCGGACAAAAGAGATGATCTATATGGAACCCTAAAAATCAATTGAATTGAGACTGCAGGTATTAGTTGTGGAAAATGAATTATATTTCCCCATCATTCAGACATCAACATCATATAATTATATAGTTAAATTTTGACTGTAAAAATGACTTTGTAGCATTAAATAATACACTGATAGATGTATTTCTTAACTTTCTATGTCACTTACTCAGATAAAACGTTATTGTGCAGCCAAATGGCTTGACCATTTCAAATTTTCTAATCAACAAAATACCAGCACAAGTATGATATTCCCCCCCCCCCCCTAATTGAAATAACAACTGAATGACAACAGTGATTAGTTGACTTTTTATGTGACAGGCTGAGCCGGTCTTTCATTGGTCGGTGCTATACTAGGTCCGATGCTACATAATTATTTACTTTTCGTGCTTGCAAATAGTTTAGGATTAAGGTGTGTGTGTAAGATATCACAATTTATTACCTACACTCTAAACAATATAGGTTATTTAGAAGGAACCCTTCAGTACTATTACCATGCAACTCCAGGAGAACCCTGCAAGGGTTCTCCTGGGGTTGCATGGTAATAGTACTGAAGGGTTCCTTCTAAAGAACCTATACTATTTAGAGTGTACATGCAGTACAAACCATGCATGCTTTTCCATAGCATACACATAGGCCTATAGTTCATCCATCGGATTTTCACATCATATATTCCTACTAAAATGTGTTGGGGGGATTCGTAATATTGTTTGATTCGTTCGTCAAATATATTAAATGAATGAGTATGTCTTTGAATGTGAAAAATGTCCTTACCGGTACCTCACCATGATCTTTTTGTTGATGTTGATGAGATCGAGCATAAAATTACTGATTTTCTACTATGTTTCTATACCAGGATTCTATAGAAGGACGCCACCTACCGACGACGGCGGCATTGATAGCATCTTCAGAAGAGACACCACACACATGCCTTCTATCGACGTCAATGCCATCTGGTGGCAGGCACACACATCACATCTGAATTTGTATCTAATATTGTATTTACTTAAATTGGGTAACTAAAATGTTCCCCCGTATGAGGTTGTTGCTTACTACCCGATACTCTAAGTAGGAAAAGTTTTTAGTAAAAATATTCAGGTACTTAGAATATTGCAAATTGTTATTCGTGCAACCATCTCTTATGCATTTTCACAATGTTCTGTATTTCAATTAATGCATGAGTAGCCTTTATGCTAGTGACCGCTTGGAGCCCACCATTTGGGTCCCCCATACCAACAAAAATACTTTTTCGGTTATTTTCTAATAACTATAGTGTTAAATGTAAAACAAAATAATTGTGTTGGTTAACATTATGATATGTATTTCATCTTCAATAACCGTTACTTGATGTGTCGGTAAATAAAACAGAAAAGGCAGAAACAGTATGGCTCATAAAGTGGTAGGTCTTGGAACTTTCACCATCGATTATGTCATTATTTGAAAGAATAGTTCGATATCATTGTTGGTGTGGTATTCATCACCAAAAGTCCATGCATACGCGCGGGATTTGAATTCAAGTGGAAGAGTAATACAACTACTCTGCAAAGCCAAAAGGCAGTACCTTCTCACATGTAAAGTAAGCAGGTACTGCATCCTGGCCATGCACAGCAGAGCATACGTATTAGGATAAGTGGATTAAGCAAGGACTAAAATTAAACAGAGAACCAAAAAGGGGATACATAATGAATGTCAATCATCAAATAACTGTTTTATTGATACAAATGTCTAATATTACAGTTAATTTTATTAATTTAACGAACTTTGAATGTATTATTTTTAAATCACACAGAATACGGTTGCCAGGCTCAGATACCGACACTGTTTAATAACTGCGATACATTTTGACTGCATTACAATTTTAATAACGTAATGGTTATGATGTAAAATATAATTTCCCGTGACGTAGGCCTATCTACTATTGGGAGGTCTATAAACGCTTACTGGCACGTGCACATTTATGTGCATTCTAAATGCAGCCAACAGTAGGCGTTGATTCAGTGCCGGCACAACGTAGTTCGACTTTGGCCCATCATTGCACCCGCGTCTTCTGTTACAGTTTGATAAGCATTGCGTCGTCTCTGAAATGCATTACCATTTGATCTGTACTTGTGACAAATTTATTGGCGGCCGATGTTGACCTCGGACGTTGTATGACTGGCAACTAGCCGCCATGACAGCTGCGCCCTTATGAATTCTGATCAGGATCTCGTCCTCAAGCAAAGATTGGCCTCCGTGGCGGCTGTTCAAACCATTGCCTCTCTAACGCGCATTCTTTGTAGTTTCTATGTTTATTTTATAATCCGATCCACTCGCAAATTAAGCATAAATAATTTCATCTTCGGAAAGATATGAATCGCGCGCGATAACGTCACTTGTTATTATCAATTGAATTAAAGTCTGTGATAAAAAGCATTGCCGAGTGCGAGCGCCACGCCCGTACTGGAAAAGTTCAACTGCCAGATTGCTCGGTGCCTCTTCGTTCAATCGCCCCATGTAAATCTGCCCCGATATCGCACAAATTTATCAGTGAATAATTCATAACCGCACAAAGTGGTGGACTTCTGGGTCGGAGGGCGCATCCCAGTAAACATTGAGCCAACATTGTTTTAATGTTGGCCAGCCGTCTCCGACGGCGGACCAACATCAAAACAACGTTGGGTCAGCGCCGTATGTCTGCCGGGATGCGCAGGCGCATCAGCTGATATCATAAGTTGACGCTGCGCCGGGCCACTCCATGCAATTCAATTAGCAAATTGCGTTGATGATCCCGGTTCGAGCACGGAGCGGTGCGATATCGCTAAATCGGTCGTCACGTGGGAGGGGCGTTATGCATCTCATTAGCTCGGGGCGTCGGCACCTTTTGAACAATATGGGCCGCCTCCTGTAGGCTTAATTAACGTGTGGTCCTGTCATCACCCCCTATCTGTTATGGGATTAAACCGCGGCTTTTATTCGCTGATTTAATGGGGCGCGATGCCGTCCGGGCTTCATTTATCTTTACCGAGAAGAAGAACCGTGTGTTTATCTCCACAGATTTCATGTGAATTATAAATATCCAGAAGTTTTTTCTTATCAACAAAATATACAATAAAATTAATAAACAGTGACAAATAAGATAATCCATACATACATGCCTATATAAATGTATAAACGTATAGAAATACGTAACTTACAGGCCCTACAATGTATTGTTTTTTTGTTTTCATATACATATATGCATCTTGTGCGATTATATCCGCTGTTTATGCTGGGTATCTTGACATATATTGTTTTTATTTGTATTATCTACCATAGTCTAGGTCACGGCCACGTGATGTATGCATCAAACTAAGGAGAGACTAACTTATATGTTTTAGACTAGTCTATCGCTAAGTTCACTAATCCGGCAGGGAAGCACATTAATAACCACTCACCCACAACACTCCACTGTGTGATGGGCATTACACAATGTCAAATGGTAGTAGAGAGGGATTAGAACCCCATACCTCTCTCATGGCACCACAGCCACTGATCAAAAATTCTTCCATGGAAGATTAGACATGGGAGTATACATTGTACAATGTCAACAGATATAGAGAGGAATTAGAATCCGTACCTCTCATAAGGCAAGCACACATCATAATCACTCAACCACAACACACGCCTCTCGTGATACCAAGGTTATTAAACTTCTTATATTATGTTGATCAGATATTATGTTGCATAACGTGAAAAAAAACACAGTATCTGCTTACTTTACAGTATCTTCTAAGTAAGCACATACTGCATTTTAGTCTCGCACAGCAGTAAATATACTTTATATTACTTCAATTAAGGACGGCTGAATTACGACAAAATGGCTGATAATTGAATATATTATTATTATTGGTTATTATTTCTACAGCTAGTCATTTCAGTTGTGCATAAATCACATGGTCGACTAAACACTTTTGACACATGCAGGGAGTGATTGGCATTTTGACGATGCCACTAGCCGTGTACTTAAACTGTTTCTATACCGTATAAGCCGAGAGGCAGTATCTGCTTACGTTCCCAGTAAGTAAATACTGCCTTTCGGCTTTGTGGAGCAGTGTTTCGGTTTGGAGTCCGGCGTCATTCGCGCTCGGCGTGTTACGGAGAAAACGAAGCTTGTCGAAACACCCCGACAGTCTGCAGTGCCATCTGGCGACCGTCCACACCACGTCCATTGACAAGACTCTCCTGCTTTGCGAGCCATTCTGCGACGACGGACCAACGCCTGCGCCGTCGGCCCAACCATAATCGCGCTGTACCAGAGTTGCTGCACCGTGCGCAATGACCTGATCGTCGGGACTTTCATCTCAGCGACTGTCCCCCGGGATCAAGTACGCCCCTCCCGGCCTCGCGACAACAAGGATAATGTTAGTCCAATACCAGAGATGAGCCGGGCCGCCGGCAATATTGAATTTCATACCTGATTATGTTCGTGGTGGGTGGACAGAAGTTACTGTTTGCACCCCATCTGCTCTGCAAAGCTAAAAAGCAGTATCTGCTCAGTTGTAATGTAAGCAGATACTGCCTTTTGGCTTTGCATCGCGCCCTTCGACCACATCCCCCTCTTTTGTGGTCTGCCAGAACCTCTCACAATAAACAGGCTCTTTGCGTTCATGACTAGAATTTCATAATATAATTATTGCAAAAATAAGATTTTATCCACGAGCTTGAATGCGAGGAAAAATGAGCGATATAGGGTGAATGAGAAAGCAAAATACAGCTTTTACTAAACCCTTTGAGCGCTAAGCACGAGTTTAGCTGCTTATAATCCGTTTTATTAGCTGAATAAATAATTGTTATGCGTGATTAAACATTAGGATTTCCAAATGTTTGGTCGCAAAATCTTGGCAGCCAACTCACCCCAAATATACTAAAACGAAAATGTTTGTCAATAGCAGGCATGCATACTATAGATAAATATCCTAAAATATTTTGATATTTATCATAAATTTTGTAGATGAATTTAGATTATCTTTAACTATCGTTTAGTATCAATATATTAAACCATATTTTTCCTATTTATTTGCTAATAGTTTATAGCTTGTATATATTTAGTTCATTATCCAGTATTATCAATTTTATGACGAAAAATATCTTCCAATGCGTTTGAGTTTTGGGGTCAAGGAAACCACCATACAGGCTAAATGGTGACAAATGGCGTTTTTAAGTCGTTACCGTGGTACTAGTCAACCTTGGTATTCGATTTTATCGTTTGTTACCATGATAAATTATCCGGATTTGCCAACATTCCTCATTTAAATGTTTTTACTTTAACCCTTTCACCGCTAATCATGACTATAGTCGTTTTTAATGTGTTTCATTAGCTGATCAAATCCCTGTCAGCATGGTTAGTGGAAATTACAAATATCAATCAACAAGTAGGTAAATTACGAAATCATTTATAATACGAAATAGCAATAATAATGATAATTATAAATGATAATAAATAACACACAAAGAAATTTCCATTTTGACCTTTGTGACCTACAAATCGTCCCCTTGGAGTTAGAAGGTGCTAAACTGCCACTTTAATTGTCACCCGCATGAAGTTGTGTCTCGCTGACTTCAAATGAGTGAAAATTAAAGTCGCTGTTTAGCACCTTCTAGCTAGTCCAGTCATTGAAGGCTAAAATCATACGAAGTTTCATCAATTTTTTTTGATTCGTTAGTATATGTACTTGCCCCATCACCGAATCTGAAATCTTATAATCAGTGCATAATGTCTTTCCAGCATGCCATAATAGAGTTATTGGTATCCACACTTCTGTGTTTTGTATAAAAGAACACAATTGGATATGTACAGAATATATTTATCAATATATTATCCTATAAAAATTCAAAATGACCGCCAAATGTACAAATTCGTGACTTTTTATGTTGTCCACACTGAATGGACCAGACGTGGCTGGGGGTAAGGTGTCACCGAGAGGGGAATATAAGCCACTATTATTTTTACATTGCTGGACTACTCAGGGGCCAGAATCAACCTGTTGATCAGGTAACCGCGGCTGCTTTACTTAAAATATGGCCAAAAATGTACATGACCTTTATGCGAGTTTGGTCCAATTTTGTGAAACCGAGCGCATTACACATTTTCGTCCACTGAGTAGTCAAATATTGAGCTATATCAATATATTTAATATCAATAAAACGCTACTGGTACAGGCTGAAAAATGTGGATGTAAAATATTTTGTGTCCGATCATTGACAAATCCACAAGAGAGCTTTAATTTGGTATTTTAACCATTAATTTTTCCTCTTTTCATACTTTTTCAGAAAATAGTCAAAATACTTTTTTCTTAGCTTATTTTGGTATGGTATAGATGTTTAGTTTTGATTCAAACATGTTCTCTGGAAATGAATCGGGCTTTAGGCCACCTTTGTGCACATATAGGCTAAACTGGGCCAGGAGAACCTCCTGAGGATGGTGAGATGATTGAGATGACACTGTCCTCCAGACACAGGATTTGGAATTCGAGCCCTGGCGGTCTGAGGTCGAGCACGCTACCTCTCGGTCACGGAGGCTCCCCACAATACTAACTTTCACACGTGGATGGGGAAGAAACAATTTTGTTTCTTTCAAACCGCCGAGACCGGGAACCGAACCCCGGACTCTGGCGTGAAAGGCAGCGGTGCTAACCACTACCCTAGGGCCCCCGCCCTGTTCTCTAGAACTATCCTTGACTTAAAATAAATCCACTTGGAATAAAATAATAATGAGTTATGTGAATATATTACATGCTTTTTTTGTTAGACATAAAATGTGCACGCTTTTCTTAAGGCTCGGGAAATTGACTGTATCTCTCATTTTTGCCGAATAAGTAGTCTAAATTTGAGCCATATCAATAGCATTATTTGATCTAAATAGAAAGCTACTCATACAAGCTTTCCCATGGATGTAAAATATTTAGTGTCTAATCATTTACAAATGCACTAGAGACCTTTAAGGTGGTAGTTTACCTCTAATTTGACCCTTTTTGCCTATTTTTTCAGTAAATAGTTAAAATACTTTTCTCTCGGCTGATTTTTTGCATGGTATAAAAGCTTAGTTTGGATTCAAACATGTTCTACAACTAAAAAAAACCCTTTGGAATACGAATAATGAGTTATGTGAACATAATACATGCTTTTTTGGTTAGACTTGAAATTTGCTCGCTTGTCTCAGGAAACTTGGCAGTGTCTCACATTATTGCCCACAGAGTAGTCAAATTTTGAGCTATATCAATATATTTAATATCGATAGAAAGCTACTGATACACGCTTTAACATGGATGTGAACTATTTTGTGTTCGATCATTGACAAATGCACAAGAGAGCTTCACGTTTGCATTAATTTTACCTAGTTGTCATACCATTTCAGTAAATAGCCAGCATACTTTTCTTTCAGCTGATTTTTATATGTAATAAATGTTTCGTTCAAACATGTTCTAGGGCTATTGTTGAATTAATAAACAAATTTGAAATAACAAATAATGAGCTATTTTAACACTTTTTTGGTAGGATGTAATATTTGCCTACATTTCTTCTGGTTCTGAAAAATTGACCGTGTTTCACATTTTTGCCCAATGAATAACCAAATTTAAAAATGTGCCAACATCCTTGATATTATTTGAAAGTCACTATCAAAGGCTTTAACGTGGATACATACAATTGTATTTCTGTTAAATACAACAAAGCGTTCAGTTTGTATTTTATTCCTCAATTTGAACAATTTCCAACGTTTTTTAGTCAATACCAGCTGGAATTCTCGCTCATGTTAATTTTATATGCTATACATGTTTGCTATTACCTTTCTAATCTCTGGAGCCTTCTTGCAAAAGTGATCTTGATCACTGAAGGACTGATCACCGCCACTTCAAAGTGATTTCAGCTACTCCAAAAGTTATCTTGGCCAATAAAAAAGTGATTACATCCATTTTAAAAGTTATCTCGGCCACTACAAAGGTGATCTTGGCCACAGAAGAAGAGATCACAGCACAGCCACTTTAAATGTTATCTCAGCCACTACAAAAGTTATATTGACCACTGAAGAAGTGATCTCAATCACTTTAAAAGTTATCTCAGCCACTAGAGAAGTAATCTTGGCCACTGAAGAAGTGCTCACAGCAACTTTAAATGTTATGTCAGCCACTACAAAAGTTATATTGGCTACTGAAAAAGTGATCACAGTCACTTTAAAAGTTATCTCAGCCACTACAAATATCATCTTGGCCATTGAATAAGTGTTTCATTTCCAAGGTCAATATTGTCTTCTTGTAACATGACAAATACATGACCAATATCACCAATCACATTAACACCTAAAACAAAACGTGACTGCATTTGTTGCCATTAATCACTATATTTACATGGGCCGCAACCAAATGATCATATATCATACTGCAAGAACAAGTATAAATGTTATGTTATGCAGAACACCCTATTATGGCTGGGTCAACGACAAATTTGGCACAAGCATCTAGGCCTGCGCCCAGAGGATTTCCATTGGGCATTTACATTTTTAATAACCAAATTTATTTGCCCTGATTAGCCTTATTGATAATTAGGGCCACTAAATCTTCTCCATTGTGAAAACACCATATGTACCTACGTGATAAGTAACGAGAAGGCTTCCGAGCCGACATATAGTGAGCGACAGGTTATCTAGCATTTACGCTGCCATTAATAATGTCCCAATGTCAAACTGAGCCATACTTGTACTGGTGAGAGAAAATATCTTGAACAGCTTGACTGTAGCACAGGTTTATGAGCGTATATTATGTCAGAAACGTAATAAATGGCGGCCATTTTGGATTTTAGATCAACAAATGTAACATTTTTGTGCTAATTAAAACATATATATTCTCTGATCATAAAAATACAAGTTTGGACATTAAAAAGTTATTCCTAACATTATTAAAAAACCTTTTGAAGTAATTTTGTTGAATCTGAGATATTTAATGACTGGACTAACTCAAAGGGGACGTAAATATCTTCCAGATCGTCATTGGCATCCACCCAAGCATTTCTGTATCCCATGAGTGAATGATCCAGCAAAGGCGATGGCTATTAATCATTATTGGTTGTTCAACTATAAAATATCAACGCATTATTATCATCAGTAAAAACTGGGAAAAACAAAACATGATTCTGAAATGGATTTAAAGCTGTAAATGTGTTTGTGATTAATCTGTTATATTCTCATTACATTATTTTGTTTCTAGGCCCACTTGAGAGCCACCTAGTGTGCACCAGTAAACTAACGTGTATGTGATGGTTTGCTCAGACGCCAGCTCAATATCAATTATCAATTATCAATTATGTTGCTTTGCTTTGAACAACATGTTTTATTGTTTACATTGTGCAGGTGATAATTTATATATCATTTATATTGTAACATTATTAGATACAAAAATAGAGATTTGTAGAAACATGTACTATTTTAAGATTGTTCATAACTTTTGTCTCTCTAGTTTCATCTTCGAAAACTTTTATTTATATCCTATTACCTGATTACCTTATTATCACTTTCACAATTTTCTAGAACAGATTACAATTTTATTCATTTATCATTAAAATAAGTTAAGTATGTATGTAAGATAGGTATGTAAGTATGTATGTAAATATGTTTACATGTATTTTCATTGTTTTCCCAGGTAGCACTATAGCGCTAGTCAAGGGCCTCTCCAATACAACAGACAATCACAATATGTATATACAAGACACACACAAAAGTTATACATCATATGGAAAGTTAGATAGAGGAAGAGGAATATAAGATTATGTATGAAGTAAAAAGATGGTTTATATTAGTAAATTTAGTTAAATCTATTAGACGATATTAGTGAAACCAGCCACAGGAGCCCAGCTATTTGGTCATGAGATCATAATTATGAGATGAGAGTGAACCAGCAGTGTAATCAGTAAATTTAAAGACTTAGAACACCATTCATCTCCATTGTTTTTCAAACAAGTACTTATATAGCGAGTTTCATTTATATTCCACATAGCCTGAGGTAGTGACCGTAACAATCACCAATACCATCTTATAATACATTTGAGATTGTTTTCACGTCATATATTTCGTCAAACCTATTCAATTGATAAAACTTCAATACATGTGCGCAAACGTGAAAATGCGTCTCATTTATTAATGACTTGAAGCATTTATATCTTTCTCAAACGTCAATGCTCGACAAAGAGACTGAAGTTATCTTCTTGAATAACATCGAACTGTGTTGAGAAATATTTTTTCTTAGCCATTTTGAACGCACACTAGATGTGGTGCAGGTCACACAATATAAAAGACCATCAACCATGCAACACAAAACATTTGTATAACATTTATACAACGTCGGCCCTACGTCTTCGACGTTGGGCCAACATTGTATAAATGTCATACAAATGTCTTGTTGAGACATCCATAATACGTCATGGTATAGAAACACTCAACATAAATTATGAAACAATTTACATTTTAAAAATGAGACTTCGGCCATTTCAAAGTTTTTTATTTTTTAGGGTTGATCGTAGCGTTTAATCATGTCGTCGTCTAAGAATTAAAGAGTTGTATCTGCCACTTTAACAATTAGCAGATACAACTCGTTAATACTTAGGTGTGACGATATGGTCGTATGTGTTCCAGACTGGGGTACATGTGAACACATTGTTCCAGGTCGTGTCATATTATCATTTTCATAATGTGATGTGCATAATTATATTAAAAATTATAATTATGCAGCAACGTGCAAAAGAGTAACACGAGACATTACTTACTGATGTTGTTTTAACTTTGTGCAAGCGTGTTAGACGGTTGACCAAAGTTAAAGCTATATGGACTATTCGCGTGGGTGCACTAAGAATTAATGTTTTTATGTGTTTTCAACGGTAACATTAAATATCATTTGAACATCTGGGAAATTGTTTTAATTATTCTGAATGAACACAATTATATTTCCTTCATCATACTATCAGTTGTCAGATGAGCTCAACAATACGCCAGGTGTCACATAATATGTAAGGCCAGTAGCCCTTAACTAGGCCCCGTTCATTGGGCTATGTATTAGATAAAATTTACCATGTTTTACGGTTGTATTGTGATACAACGTTAGCGACATGAAAGTGGATAAGGACAAACAAAGGACGATAACAACCAAATTAGTAGAGAGCGATACCATATATTATCTAAACTAACTAGTTGAAGAGACAGTCACATGGGAGGCCATAGAGAGCGTGTAATGGTAGGACCAGAGATGAAGAGGCGCCAGAGATCTGATTGATGGGCTGGTTTGGAGGATCCGTGAGCTTGATGCTTGATTCCTAATATGAGCCCCTTAACCCTTTCAGCGCGGGGACCGTTTTCGACGTCTGTAGACTTCGGATTCTGACGTGGGAAGACGGTCTCCGAACTGAAAGAATTTAAATATTTATAATAATCGTACACCAATAACATAATATTATAGGCATTCAAAAAACAATTATGATGATTTCAAATTGAAAAAAACCCTTCAGTCTCCATGGTTTAAACAAAAAGAATTCAGCGTTTTAAGGGTTAAGCCAGTGATGGCATTAACCCTTTCATCGCTAGTCACGACTGTAATCGTTATAATCTGTTTTATTGGCAGGTTTAGTCACAGCTATTGGGATGAAACGAGTGTTTAAAAATCGGGATTTGTAAATATTACGTCTCCAATTCAACAAATAATGAGTAATTTTCACTCACTTGAAGTGGGTGAAAATTTAAATACGATACCTTAGCGAGAAAAGGGTTAAGACAACCGCTCGAGGTTTTAACGAGCAAATTGAATATCCACAAATAGGCCTATGAGACGCTGCACCATAAATAGCTCGATCTTGGCCCAACGCCTCTGACGTTGACCCAATATTGAACCAATGCTGGGGGGTAAATGATCCTGTGTCTTCGGTGCTCTATCGGTTGGAAGATATCCAGTGAGTTGGCGATACCTCTGGGAGAAGTCCCCGCGGGCCTAAAGCGCGCCCGCGCACAGCAGGCGCGCGATCAGAGAGCGCATCGCGCTTACCGGGATTTGGAAGATGGCCCGCAGACTAAAGACGCCTGTTCCTTAATTAAGCGTCCCGCCGCCCACTCTTTAAACAGCCCCCGTCTCTATGAGTGGTAGATGGTCGCCGATTTATGTCGCAGGGCCATTTGATTTCTGGGTTGCCACGCGGCGACCGGCCATTGCTCACTGTCACTTCTGAGCAGGGAGCAGCGCACGGGCCCGCACACTGCCGCTGATAAGGCAAAGACAAACGACCGCAGTTGCCTGCGGGGGACGATACCATCTGCAAAAGGGACCGGCCGCGCAAAACCGCTGCTACTCTGGCGGCAGTTGGCTGTCTTCTGGCGTCTGGCAGGCAGGAGCAATGACTCCGCGGGGAGGCACTGATTGCGGCCTAGTTAAATGCTCCCAATAATAAAGTAATGGAACGGGTCATATGTTCTTCAAGTTTAATTGAAAAATATCGAAAATGCATATGTCATTGATGTCGAGCTGTCAGATAATGGTGTGAGATCGATATGGTACGCGTGCGAGGTGTATGTAAACTGGCGGTGTAGGGCAGTATGTCCTCAGATGAGACTGCAGTGCAAGGCGCCTCTGCACCTTCCCAAGGGATAGCCTGTCCATCCAGCAAAGAAAGATGGCCTAATATCTGTAGATGTAGGCCCAACATGGAGTTACTGTTTTAGCCAGCTGCATACCCAACAAACACAAGACGTTGAATCAAAGTTGTTTTAACGTTGGTCCACCGTCGTGGATGGTGGACCAACGTTAAACCAACTTTGATTCTACGTCTTCTGCCAGCTGCTTAGTGTCCCCTTTGGCTGTTGAGGAGGGTTGGGATTCCAGCCACACATTTAGGACACAATTCACCCGAGGTAGTCCCCCATCAACCACTGGGCCTGTTAGGAGAGCCAGTCCAGAGGGGCGAGGTGTCTCTTCTCAAGACAGAGTTCACGGTCAAATCTGATAAGTCAATCAAATAACAAAGTCACAGCTAGGCACGTGTGAATAGTGGTCTTACACAGAATGCAGAATTACTGTGAACAGATCTCTCTTCACTGACCGATGCACGAAAACTTGTTCCAATTTTACACTTATTAAATAATTAACATGTTTAAAATGTCTGTAGAAAATTATCATTTTAAAAACATCATTTAAAATAATCAAGTGTCGGCCATTATATGAAATTATTCATATTTGTAGATATGCTACAGTAGGCTGTGTTATCAGGATATGGGATAATATAATCTGAACGGGAGATAATCCTATATTAGGCCTATTAATTTCCCAAAATTTCCCAATATATAAATATAGTGAGAAAGACACCATTCCTGACCTTACCACGCATTTATTTGTGTGATAATCAATGTTACTGTCCAGTAATTTTGAAAAAAAAGCATGATTTATTCAATCGCAGTAAATTCAAGCTTTGCAGGAGCAGGCAACAAATACATCATTAGCAGAACTTCAATCCAGCCAACGGGTAACAAACGCGAAGCATTAGCATGCGTGTTTACCCCAGATTGTTTCGATGTTGGAACAGCGTTGTGGGAGGCGGACAAGCATTAGATAAAAAATAAGTCAATGGCGCATTTTTTGCTGGAAGGCTAATAATTGCACTCGGGATGAAAAACCACATGTAGAGGAGTAACAGGACACCAGAAACTGAACATTTCCTCAGCCATGCATTTTGACATTTTGAAGGGGGGGGGGGGGGTTGAAGGACAGACTTTCAATGTTGTTGGCTTGCGTTATTTGGAATTTCCAATTACCACGTTACTATTTATAGGGGTATATGAAAGTTTCGTTAATTATCAAATATCCCTAATCCCGCAAAAATGTTAAATTATGACGGTTTTCTGAAAATTATGCTAATTATACTAATATTACTAATAATATATAAGACAGATGATACATGTTATAGGCCTACATACATTTAATAAATGAATAAAGTACTAATTCGGATGACTTTATATTTTAGTGTTGTGATTTTTAACGTTGTTATTTGGAAGTATCCACACAATACTGCAATAATTATTTAATAGTCATACAAGAACCGTAATAAGGACAACACACCAAACACGGGACGTTCACCCAATGTTGGTACACTGTTGTACCAACGTCGCAGACGGTGGTTCAACATTGTACCAATATTGGGTGAACGTCTCGTGTTTTCTGGGAAACGACAATTACTAGCCGCGACAAAATGATTCAGTCACGAGATGTCGCTTTATCTCATACTGACGGACAATCATATTTTGATAAAACACAATATTTAGATGTTTCAGAGGAGACAATAGAGATGTGAAACAATAAAGACACCAGATACGCGGACCAAACAAAGACAGTTTTTTTTATCCAGATATATTTTACACGTGTTGCGAGAGGCATCTACACGCATTGAAAAGCTATTACTATTATTCATCATTGTAGCCATTGAATTATTGACTACAGCTTCACAGATGCTCTAATCTAGAATAGAGAATGAAAATGTCCAATGTCCAGAAAAGAGTAAGTGTTTGCATGTTTTTACATTCAATTAGAAAAAGACTAATGTCCTATACTCAGATACTAGACATCATTACACAGCAACACAAAACATTTTACAACATTTGTACAACGTCGGCCCAACGTCTTCGACGCTGGTCCAGCATTGTACAAATGCCATAAAAATGTTTTGTGTTTACTGGATAGCCTTTTTTGTTTTTGTAATTCTTTTTTTTCGGTCACTCGCCCCAGTTGTTAAACGCTATCACTTGTGTTATCAGAATGGCAATGCAGCGAGCAAAGTGTCAGAATGAGAATTATCTGTCAGAGATTTGACTTGACCATGACGAGTACATAACGAGACTGGGGAAGGTCACGATGAGGTTGGCAAGAGGTGATGAGGGGCTCCGAGTGTCACCCCCTGTCACCGGCTGTGCGGGGATAGATAAGCCAGAGGGATCCGTGTCCGCCTCGTGTGTCACAGTATGCAGGAACAGATTCTCAATGCTGGGCCAACTTCTTCTGCAGTAGAGCACCACTAATCCTGGCGAGTAAGGGGGAACTAAGATGGAGAGGAATGGTTGGGATGGACACGCGAGGCGGCCATAAAGGTGTGGCGTACGTAATGGGGGGCAGGACAAAAACATTACCATTGTCAGGCACCATTTGATGGGTGCGGCCAGGGTGCGGCCAAGATGGATACCAGGAGTCCACGGGGGCTGCAGAGGGCACTTGTTCATTACCAGTCGGCCCCCGCCGGAGACGCCAGCTGTGTTCTGGCGAAGCCTGAAGGCGGTATCTGCTCACTTGTAAAGTGAGCAGATACCGCCTTTTAGCTTTGCAAGCAGCTGCGCACCAAGGCGCCTCATATGCCTCTAATCAACTGAACCCTGCAAACCGCACGGTCAAAGGTGCGACCATGTGGCTGTCCCCGCTTCTTTATGTCCTGCCGGAGATTCGCAGGGATATTGGAGCGAAGACCCGGGTCGCCGGGGTCTGTCCGGACCTAATGTTATATTTAGTGGCTCTCCGTGCCCGGGTTGACCTGATGCTAATAGTCGCCACGCTGAAACAACAGCAGAAGAATCAGCGAGACTATTTGTTCGCTGATAGGGCAATATCACCTCTCAGGACCAGACAACTGGGCCTCGTGTGTCCGCTTCTGTGGTGCCGTGGAGAAATTACAGTCGGTCAGGGTAGACTGTGGTGATCTGCACAGTCAGAGGGCAGTATCTGATTACTTTACAAGTAAGCAGATACTGCCTTTTGGCTTTGCACAGCAATGTGGTGGGAAGTGGCAGACAACTGTAATCTTGCAGTGCCCTCTTTAAACCAACAAATCAGGGAAACACTGCTTCATGGCGACATCTGCAGGGCAACCGTATCCCAGATGGTAGAATACCATGCCTATAGGATAGTCTCCCCAGATCCCAAAGCAAGAGGCTGATGCAGGTGACCTGCAAGTATTTCGATACCAAATTAAAGAGGGATGCTGATAAATATTGGCCATCATTTCAAATTATACATATTTAGTATATGCTCATATGTATTTTCGTGCAAAATGTTTGTTAAAAGTATTTTTTTGTTTATTCATGTTTGGAACATAGTAGTGATGAGAAAAAAAAGAGATTGCATTTTTTTTCTACCTCTTAAATCTATGAAAATTAACTAAATCAAAAATTGCCGCCATATTTCCAAGATATCATCTATTTCACCATAACTTTTGAAATAATGAACACAAAAACATGTATAATATATCGATTTGTATAGTTGTTAAGGCGAGAAACTGATAACACAATTATATTTTAGAAATAAACAGTTTAAACTCATTTTGTTCTTGATTTTAACCAACAAAATATAAAAACATAGCATATGATATCTGCTGCATGTCCTAGAGGTTGTGTGCTAGGCCTTGAACGGAATCTAGGATACTGTGTGGACAGGTGGAGGGCAGTGCCATCTGATACATCTCACCATGTTCAGAAAGTTATCCCCCCTATAGGGGGTGGGGCACTCCGTGAAAATTTGGGTTCGATGTGCAGACAGGATAGTCAAACCCTTAGTCTTGAATATACATTTGTGGCCAAAAATAAACCTTTGAATATACAAATTTTGCCGACAATAACTAAACCCTTACAGTTTTGGGCGAAAACATATCATTTAATAGGCCTATACAGATTTGAACAATAGACACAATGCTCGGGATAGTAGAACAATTTTAACAAAATATCTGTCTATGTCTAAAAACATTAAAACCCCGCTTTTCACAACACACTCATATATGCCTAATGTTCAAGACACAGATCAGCCTTTGAATAAACACATGATACAGCTGTGTTATGTTATTAACCCTTGAATATACAGTACATGTGTTTTTTCATACGGTAGTGATGATACCCTTAGATATACCAAAATTGTCACCTCTTGAAAATACAGAAATCGGTACGGTTCTAATACACCCAGCCTCCTTCTCAGGGCCAGACTAGCACAGCTAGCTGGCACTGCTACAGAACTTTGAGAATATTTTCTCGTGCAGCAATAGTTTGACAGCCGTGTGGCTGGTCAGTTTATCGTTTAAATCATGTTTACAAAGTCAAGAACATACTTTTTAAATATGTGGTGATTGGCCAGCCAAAAAAGTGGGTCAAGCTCATGAATATATCCAACGGAGCACATTCTACAGTGTAATCAATCAGAGCCCCTAGAATACGCTAGTGGAAGGATAGTGGATCTGAGGAATGAGAATGTAATACAACATGTACCCGGGAAGTTATCCTGGTCCAGTTTATTTTTAATATTACATAAACATTATCTTCAATGCAAGGAAATACCAAAGGCAGTTACTAAAATTACATTCTGGCACAAAGTAAACTTAAGTTTGCAAAAAAATGTGTTTTTTTATGTGACAATATATATGTAACGATAGTGTGAAAAATTAAACAATCTGTGATTCATACGTCAATATCACATTTTTGAACCTCCACTCGAGTCGTGACCTCAAACATGTCGAACATGAAGTTATATAATTATATTATTAAGAAGTTGCCACCAAAAAAGACGTAACTTTAGGTTACAATTTTTTTTAATTCCAGCAGTCAAAGAATGTAATATATGACAAAATTTATTAATTTATGCTCACCACTCCGAAAACATTAACTTGATTTACTTTATGTTACTAGCACAATATCATATGTCCACAGATTCATGCATTCATGATTGAATAATCAATGATTTATAATTATAATACCATCTGCCTGATTCACCTACTTTATTTATCTGATATAACAAAACCTATCAGCATTTTTAATTGCTGATTATATTATCGGAATTATCCTTTCTATAAATATGTATCGAACAAGAATATAATAAAAAACAAAGTATGTTTAGAGTGTTTCTGAAAGTGGTTCTCCGGCCCAACTCTTAAGAAAAGGCTTCGATTCTGTACGTACTTTGGATTCACGTTTCACACATGTGTTGCCATTACATATCATAACCACATCTCTATATCTATCTTGTATTATTTGCTAGTGTAATATTGAGGTATCATTGGATTAAATGTACCGATAACAGTTGCCATAAGGTTATTGACATAACATATATCACATAACTGATCTTATCATAGCTATAACATAGCTATAATATGTCATGATCATAGCTATAACAACTCTTTAAAATCTAACGATTAGATAATAATTTTCTTTCATTTCAGATTATTTTTCTTTTATTTCAGGTTAACTCATTTAATTCTCATTCAAATGGTATAATGTACCGTACATTTATTTAGTATAAATAATATTCTGCAAAACATTACTTTTTTGCGTCAAATTTTGCAAGTGCTTGAGGACGGGTGTAAAAAAAAACAGTATGGTATGACCTTGTTCTTGACCTTTTGCAAATAACCTATATATAGCACCGACTTATAAATACCTATAAGCATCTGTTGACCTGTGTAAATATCCAGATATGAAAATAGTTCAGTTGTTTTTCTACTCTTCTAATTGAGTATGTAACATGACATCATTTAGCATTTTTGGCCTCCAGAAGTGTTAGTTGCGCAGTTGACCTCTTCTAATTTAGAATTATAATATACATAATACACATGATATACCAGATTGGAATTAATTTATTAAGATTTTCTTTTATTTGACATTGAACTGACATTATAAAGCCCCCATCGGGAAGGGGACCCCAAGTGTATTTGAAAAATTACACCCTCTTGATCGATTGGTTAATATTCTAACCTATCATGCAGTTGGTTATGTTTATGGGTGATGTGTAGGCTTACTACACACGTATAATAAATAAATATGCCGGTATGTAATTAAGTTGGGAATCTATATAATAAAGCTTGTCGTAGCATTTTAGGCATTATAATGATGTCAAAGGATGGTAGAATATGTTTTATTGTAGTTCCTGATAAAAATATTATGGTTTGTTGCTCAAAATATAACTTCAGTGATTTCATGGCAGCCAGTTAGAATATCATGTGTTACAAAACATCCACAAGGATGAGAGCTCCAAATCCGTTCAGATATCACCATAGGGGAACCAGGCAATCATAATCAAAACAGAAAAAAAAACTATCAGCCAAAATAATGTTAACCGCAGTTTCACTGCGATATCCGGTTGTTTTTGCTTATATTTGCATAAATATAGACTTCACAATATTTTTTCTAAAAACAAATGAAATAATTGGCTTTCTCATATCTAAAAACATAAGAATAAACATATTATTTATGTCTCTAGCGTATGTAGTTGCAAAATTATTCGTAAATCTGTTTATTTTTATATACGTTGGCGGCCATCTTGGATTTCGCCATTCTGGACATTTTCTCGACTAATAAAAAATGCAATCCCTTTTTTTTTGATCTTCGTGATATTTTGAGTCGGAATCAGGTGCAAAATCAATTTTAACAGACAAAATGCACGGAAGTGTTATATGTGACATATGAGCCTACACTAATTATATAACTGCTTCGAACAATTATCATTATGATTTTTTTCTTCATTGCATGTTCCAGAATTAAAAACTTTTTAAGGTTGCAACAAAAAGTGTATTTCATTAAAGATGTAGACCATTATTGTTAGAAAAAAAAACTCTTTCAATAATTAGCACACATTCAACTGCTATATATATACCAATCAATCGAGCACTCAATAATTATAGAACTACTGACGGGAGAACTACTCGGAAGAGCCGTGCTCAGAGGCGCACTAAGACCAAATCATAATCGCTATCATGTCCAGGTTCAGATGAAATAGTCGTCAACAAGTCAATAGTGGAATAGGGGAATACTCAAATTTCAACTATACCCTCTGTTTTTGCAGTATGTTACCATGGTTATAGCTTGGTTCGTATTATTTTATTAAAATAGATAGCATGTTTTTAAACAATATTGTTTACACGGTCACTGAAGTATTTTACCTAATATATCCAGGTGGTTTTATTCTGCGGAAAGATAATTTTAATGTGGGATTTTCAATAATACTGGTAGTCAGAACAAATGCGAAAACTTTAATAAATCTTTTAATCGTTCAAAGAACATATTACATCATACAATTGTAAATAAAAAATGGAAAAAACAAAACAAAGATAAATTAATCTGGTGTCAGGTGTTTATATAGAAATCATTCTGTACAAACATAGTTTAACATATCATTTAATTCGTTATGTAGAATTCGTAATTGTCAGAGTTTTCTCGCATATAGGAGCCGTCTAATGCCAAATCGACGTTCTGGAAAGAACTGTCACATAAAATCCTAACTCTACAATGCCAACATATCCATCCATGCCATGCATATTTACAAACCAACCAGATTAATAACTTCCTTTGCTATCTAAGGGAATAAACACTCGTCCCTCAAGTGCTACGATGCACACCCTCTTATATTGCTTTAGAAGAGTAGGCTCATCTGTACACATGCACTCTAAACAATATAGGTTCTTTAAAAATAACCCTTCTGTACTATGACCATTGCAAGTTGCAACCCCAGGAGAACCCTGCCTTCTGAAGAACACATATTGCCTAGAGTGTGCTGAATGATGTGTGGCATAAACATACTCAACTATCGGTCTGATTGTGTAGAAGCGGATTAGTGAATGCATAAAGCCTGTATGATTAGAAGAAGAAAATTAAAGACAAGACAGGGCCGTATCCAGACTAAGACAAAGGGGGGGGGGTTACAGGTCGACTATAATTGGGGGGTCTGGGGGCCTGCAGCCGAGAAAATTTTGAAAAAACAAGGCATTTTGGGAATATGCAGGGGGGTTACAGACACCCAAAAAAAACCTGGATACGGCCCTGCAAAACATGATTTTGTATTATAATGAATGTTCAAGATGGCTGACATTCTGTCTATTGAATAATTGCCCATAACTTCGTTATTATTTGCCATAGAAACAAAATCTATCTGGTATGAACGAATAAAAGAATATACAGGCTAAAATGGGCATATATGAATTAGAACGTTATGGGGATCGTGGTATAAATGAGACGACACTGCCGGTACCGGTACCGGTACCTTGACGGTCTGAGGCCGAGCACGCTACTTCGTCACTTCTCACGGAAGGTACCCACAATATTTTGCGTCTGTACGATTAAGAGAGGGAGAAGCACTTTGCTTCTTTGCAGACTGAATACCGAAAGCGAAACGAACCCCGAACCTCTGCGTGACAGCCGGTAATGTTAGCCACTACACCTGGGCAAAACATACCATGTAAAACCAATTGGCAATGTGTGTTTTCTTTAACATGTTCAAGCAAGGATACTAAAGCAGATCCTTGGTTCAAGTAAGCAAATGTTGGTTTTTGGTTTTACTCTCTCCGAGATTTCTGTCGAGCAGCTATCGTCCTTTATCACTTATTGTTGATCTGAGCAAACAAACTACAGACTGGATATTGTTAGCACATAATTGTCACGATACGGTCATTGAGTAGCTACTGTGTTTTTCTGAGGGGTTGTTTCTGTTGGCTGATCTTACTATCGATCGCTTCTATAGTTATCTTATAGCGTAGTTGATAAGATTTGAAAATAGTTAGTATAAATTCACAATGAATTATCACTAGGTCCCCCCTATATCGAGTTAAAAACAACTTTACAGGTGGATTTAATTATAGGTTTTTTAATTATGAGTTCTGTACCTTTTCTTGCAGATAATCGCTGGTTGCTGTGATTCCCAACCTAAGATTCGAACTTGTGTACGGTATATCCTGATTTTACAAATACATAAAACATGCTGCGGCCTTCCTTCTGTCGCGATATTGCCTCAATGTGCAGAAAGCGACGTAAAGTAATAAACATGATTAAACATAAATACAACGAAATTACTTCTGTAAAGGATAAAGCCCGTGGATCACTCCATTCTTAGCTGTGAAAAAGGTCCAAGGCCTTTTTCACAGCTAAGAATGGAGAACTCCGTGGGTTTTAACTGACTTAAAACACACCCGACCATAATGCGGATCCCTCATAATCAACATTTATTGCACAGTATTTATTGCACAGTATCCATGCTATATTGATCCTTTTCATCTAATGGCTTCCTTAACATTAATTGCTGATATCCACTTATCTGCTTATTCTACTACTTAATAATACTGTGCGGGAATGCCACCATTATATCTTATTTTTGATGTGATTGTTACACTTCTAAATCTCCAAGCAACGGGGTTACTGGACCACCACTATTTTTTATCAGACAGTAACCAGTATTCGGTAAATGCATGGGGAATGAATGCCCCTCAGCTTCAGGGACTTAGCAGACTATCATTCCGCTCAGCTCTCCCTTCTCAATCATCCTATCCATAACTGCCATCATCGGCCCCTGTTATTCAGCCTACCCTCTCCCATCCAAACCCAGTCTGTCTTTCACGGCGACGGAACCTAATAATACGCGAAAGGGCAGCGGTGAAGCCGACAAAATTGCGACAAAGTCCGTCTATCTGCTCCTGCATATGCCCCTAATCATCCCTTTGTGAAAAACGGGGGAGGATTAATTGGGGGCGGCCCGCATTATGTCAGCACAGTAATGAGTTTGCTGGCGCAGGTTTGTCATTCAGCTCGCGTCCGGCCAGTCATCCTCCAGCCCTGCTCCTACTATGTGACGGGATCCCGAAGAAGATCCGGAACGGCTGCCCTCCTCGGATCTTTTCCCGGGCTCCTTGCAAATTTGTATATTTTACCCCGATGATACGCAATGCAAACAGGGTTTTTGAAATATAAAGTGATGACCATCACAAATATGATTAAAGGTTAACCCTTTCAGCTCGGGGACCGTATTTATACGTCGGAATCTGACGTCTTCAGACGTAAGATTCTGATGTATAAAGACGGTCTCCGCAATGAAAGAATTAAAATAATTCTAATGGCCGTAGACCCATAACATAGGTATTCAAATGAAGAGGAAAAAGCTAACTAAGAAATCTATGACGAATAAACCCTTTAGTATCCATGATTTATACAAAAATACTTCAGCGCTGTGAGGGTTAAAACGTCTATGCTTACAATTGCTTCTGCAAAGTCAAAAGGCAGTATCTGATTACTTGTGAAGTAAGCAGATACTGCCTTTTGGCTTTGCACAGCGACTTTTATCTGTTTCAGCAGCCCCGCTATTACCAGCCCCGTCATCAGGACCACACACATAGATTCCTAATCCAGAACAACACGTCGTTATGTGGACGTTTATTCACCCTAGGATCAACGTTCCTCATATTACCCCATGTCCTGACCAGCCTCTGATCAATCTGTTCTGAATTTGAATAAAATGTCTTCACAGCTAGTAAGATACATCAAACGTATGCTATTTTAATGTTAGACCATCCATCATCTGACTATCCTGAGCTCCTGTCACCAAAAATGATATATAATAATCACAGTTGTTTAAACGTACAAGTTAGATAGTTCTCAGACGACCAGTTTTTTTTATTTTCCACGATTTACTGATATTGTATTTATATACTGGGATTATAATGCCGACAGCGTGTGTTTGATCACACATTGGGAAATGGTGTAAAAAATAAATTTAGTAACGTTGGTGAGAATTGTGCACAAATTCTTGTCCCCCTCCCCCTTTATGGCCAGCTCAAGCTACCAGGGCTGTTGTTATGTCCTTATAACTAGGATGTCAAATATCTGTCTAGCTTATACACTTTAAAAATTGTATAAATATCGTTAAAATGTGTTATTATAGGTAAAAAAAATGGTGCGACCTTGACCCTCAAAATTTGAAAATGTATCTATCATCAAATTTTAGCGAGGTTATAATTATGCTGTATATGGGAATCTGGGGGTTCTTGCAAACAAATCACTTACCGTGGGATTTATATATATGGGACTATATTTTTTTTATTTGTATCTTGAAAATAAATAAACTGATGGATCATGTAATAATAAACATTTATTTCACGTCATGGTGGGTTTACTCATAACTATACAAACAAACAAACAAACAAACAAACAAACAAACAAACAAACAAACAAACAAACAAACAAACAAACAAACAAACAAACAAACAAACAAACAAACAAACAAACAAACAAACAAACAAACAAACAAACAAACAAACAAACGAACGAACGAACGAACGAACGAACGAACGAACGAACGAACGAACGAACGAACGAACGAACGAACGAACGAACGAACGAACGAACGAACGAACGAACGAACGAACGAACGAACGAACGAACGAACGAACGAACTAACGAACGAACGAACGAACGAACGAACGAACGAACGAACGAACGAACGAACGAACGAACGAACGAACGAACGAACGAACGAACGAACGAACGAACGAACGAACGAACGAACGAACGAACGAACGAACGAACGAACGAACGAACGAACGAACGAACGAACGAACGAACGAACGAACGAACGAACGAACGAACGAACGAACAAACAAACAAACAAACAAACAAACAAACAAACAAACAAACAAACAAAAAAACAAACAAACAAACAAACAAACAAACAAACAAACAAACAAACAAACAAACAAACAAACAAACAAACAAACAAACAAACAAACAAACAAACAAACAAACAAACAAACAAACAAACAAACAAACAAACAAACAAACAAACAAACAAACAAACAAACAAACAAACAAACAAACAAACAAACAAACAAACAACAAGCGGGCGGTCGGGCGGGCGGGCGGGCGAGCGGGCGGGCGGACAGGTGGGCGGGCGGGCGGGCCGGCGGGCAGGCAGGCAGGCAGGCAGGCAAGCAAGCAAGCAAGCAAGCACAGGAGTGGGGTCCGCGGCAATGTAAATAAATGAGGACCTCACTCAATGTACCCAGCAAACACTGGACGAAATGTATATCTGTTAAAAGTTGGGCCAGCGTCGCAACAATCGCAACAAGACACGAAAACCCTTTACTTAAAAAAACGCTAAAAATTTTAACGGCGAACTGTTTGAACAGTGAACACAACTACA
The DNA here is from genome assembly GCA_964017125.1 of Flabesymbios commensalis. Classification (NCBI taxonomy): domain Eukaryota; kingdom Metazoa; phylum Annelida; class Polychaeta; order Terebellida; family Flabelligeridae; genus Flabesymbios; species Flabesymbios commensalis. The sequence continues at coordinate 77,919,983 of OZ024904.1, read as the reverse complement.
ATACAAAAGTTAAATATTTTTCTATACATGAAAAGCCTCTGTCAAAAGAAAACGATCGGCAAATAAGTGCGCACCAAGTCAGCATGCTTTTTGCATTCTATAAGAAAATGATACTCGCCGCCAATAGACATGATATATATTACAGTAACTGCACATACGTTTGCTGTATGGTCTGCATCATAAAGCTGGAATGAGATTTTTATTGTGTTAAACTTGACAAGAGCTTATTATTTAGGATTCGTGACCACATCCATATCATTATTGAGAATGGCATTGGTTTAGTTTTGAAAAGAGTATCCCTCCGGACTGTTTACAACTAAATTATTTCATTTAGCTATATAGGCCTACTGATCCTGTAATCCAATAACCTAACCCTTGCTCTGCTAGACCCGTAGATATACGGTCTCGAGCAGATTTTATGCCAAATAATATATCCCTGAAATGAATATTATAGTTTGCGCTAGATGCTGAGTCAGACAAGTAGCTAAATTTAGTAGATGTATAATTTCAGAAAATATAAATAATTTTCGTCATTTGAAGCTGGAAATTGCGTCAGCAATTCCAGCTTCAAATGACGAAAAATATGTTTGAAACAATCCAGCAGGACAAGGGTTGACATCAGTCACACTTGTATCTATAGCCAAGCATCTTTAACTCTTTAACTGCGAAATTATTTTATTGTCATTCCACCCACTTGAAGTTGTGTCTCGCTCACGCAATCCACAACTTCAAGTGGGTGAAAATTATTAAGATTTGACAAAATGGTGGTCACGATTTAAAATCTTGTTGACTGATGCCACGTTTTATCTTAACATGTTCAAAGGCTGGTATTTAATGTGCTAATAAAAATATTTGAACAAAAACAGTAATATAATTGAGACAGGTGTTTGAAGGATTCAAGCCAAGATAACCGAACAAATTTTTGACGCCAGTGGCTTTATATAACTATCACATTATTCACCTTCACACAAGACATAATCATTTTAAATGTATCTCCACTGCTTGTGGTCAGAGGCCCTACATATTGGATAAAACTAATTAACAATAAAACTAACCCTCTACTAGATGGTTACCCTGATGACATCGCAAGGCTCTGACAAACTGACCGCCATGTTTTAGCGGGCCTGGCTCTACGGTGATCACCAGAACGCGCTAGCTGACTAGGGCCAGCACCGTTACCGTCTTATTGGTAGGAGTAGTCACTGTCATTTTGAATATTTTTTTATCTAATATTTAATAACATCTATCTAACCATCGGATGACTTGATTTGTTTGACAGAATAGCCCCATGTCTTATTGTAGTAGGCCTACCTCATTTTTGACTAATTTGAATAAACTTATTTCTTTGGAATTTTATTTTTTGCGATCCAAGGTCATCTAGAGGTCATCTGGATGGTAGTCGTCGGCCATCTTGAATTGGTCACTTTTGACAGAATGGCCCTAGAATATCACGTAATACCTCATTTTTGACTATTTGTAGGAATGCTGATTTCATTGCAATGGTTAATTTGACGTTTCGAGGTCATCTAAAAGTCCAAAACAAAATAAACACTAATAATAAAGGTCATCTAGAGGTCAAAACCAAGGAAACCGGCAACAACGATATCTGGCTAGAGTTGATGTTGGTTGCACACTTTCTTTGTTACCTCAGCAAGAAAACATTTTTTGTTCATGTTTCGTTGGAGAACGGAAATTACAGATTAATTTTGTTAGTAGGCCCCTATTCCTTTCCTATTCTGTACTTTACCATTAGCTGGTTCTTCCTGGGTAACCTATTTTGGGACACCCGAGAGTGAGTTCCGAAGTTCCCGAGTTCCGAAGTTCCGAAGTTCCGAAGTTCCGAAGTTTCCGAAGTTCCAAGTTCCGAAGTTCCCAAGTTCCCGGAACTTCAAGTTCCCAAGTTCTCGGAACTTCAAGTTTACAAGTTCCCGGGACATAAATTTTGTTAATATTACATAATTAAACAGAAAGTCCGATTTTCATGTAATTTTTTCATGAAAGACTATTTTTTATGAAATTTTGCAAAGACTTCACTATTTTCGCGTCCGGCGCAGAAAATATAGTTCAAAAGCTGGACCATCTGGCATGTAATGCAATTAAGGGCACTACATGTCAAATGTTCTAATTTTTGAACTATTTTCTGATGAAAATTTCACGGTATTTAGCGGGTAATTCGAACATAGTCCTTGCAAAATTTCATAAAAATCGATTGAGAATTGACTGAGAAATCGAGAGAAAACATGCCCTACACGCTATGTGAAATTACATTTTAAATCAATTGGGTTTTAGCCCACCTTTGTGCACATAATAAACTAAACTGGGCCAGAAGAACCTCCTGGGGATGGTGAGATGAATGAGATGTCACTGTCCTCCAGACACAGGATTCGACTGAGGCCGAGCACGCCACCTCTCCGTCACGGAGGCTCCCCACAATATTGAATCATTATGAGTGAGCGGGAAAGAAACATTTTGTTTCTTTGAAACTTGAAGGCCAGAGTGGGGCTCGAGCCCGCGATCTCCGAATTTTCAAGAAGGCGGCTTGTATACGTACCAGGGATCCCGCCCTAGAAGTTATGTGACTCCCACTAAATACGTAGTAGGCCTATTATCAGAATATGTTACCAGTGGTTACGCAAACGGTGTTCATTTGCGTGAGGTATGTTGATTTAATATTTGGCCAGGGCCGCAGACAGTGGACTAAAATTAACCCTACATAGGCCTACTGGATCGTCATCCTATAGGCCCCTATTTGATTTTTCTGTGATGCTGGCCCAGCATTGGAATGACGTTTGCTATCAATCACCCATCTTCAGAAATAATCATGTGTAAACCCAGCATTGAGACGCTCACCCAACATTGGTTTTAAGCTGGCCTAACATCACACCAACATCATGTCAACATAGGCCTAATAGTCGGCTGCATAAGGTTTGATCCTGCTATTAACCCTTTGACTTCCAGGCCGGGGTGCATGCCAGGATCCAGATATACTGGTGTAGGAGTTCTATTTTTCGTCATTTGAAGCTGGAATTGCTAACGCAATTTCCAGCTTCAAATGACGAAAAATACATAAATGTAGTATATATTTGACGAAAATTTGTGTCATTTTATGGTTACGTACTTTGACGAATGACGACGGAAATTTCCGTCATGTATGGTAGTGAAAAGGTTAAACATATCATAACCGTGCTTAGCGCCTAAGGTTTAACATGGTTCATGTCCTGCCTCTGACCAGCTGACAGACAGGAAGAAGATATATCTCACACAAACACGAGGCGTTACGCCAATGGTAATTTAATACTGGAACAGCGTTGTAGATAACGTTAGCATTAAAACAACATTAGAATAACACGATTGTTTATGAGGAAGTTGACATTATATCTACTTGTATGCTGGGAAATTTGCAGGTACGCTCAGGTCACAACGGATAGATCATTTAAAAAAAAATGTTTCGTCAGGAAACGAATCATTTACTCAACTGTTCATTTCTGTTTAATTATGTTATTTTAACAAATTATGTTATTTGAAATCGTTTATGAGGAAGTTGACAATATATCTACTTGTATGCTGGAAAAGTTGCAGGTACGCTTAGGTCAAAAAGGATAGATCTTTTTTTTTTAAATGTTCGCCAGGAAACGAATCAGTTACTCAACTGTTCATTTCTGTTTAATTATGTAATCCTCACAAATTATGTTATTTGAAATTGTTTATGAGGAAGTTGAAATTACATCTTCTTTCATGCTGGAAAAGTTGCAGGTACCATCTTCAACGCTCAGGTCACAACGGATACCATTTAAAAAAAATTGTTTCGCCATGGAAATAATCAATTACTCAACTGCTCATTTCTGTTTATTTATTGTAATTTTAACAAATTATTTTATTTGAAATTCCGAGGAATTTACGGGAACTTGGGAGTTCCGGAGACTCGGGAACTTGAAGTTCCGGGAACTTGGGAACTTCGGACCCTGAATTTCTGGGAACTTGGGAGCTTCGGAACTTGGGAACTTCGGAACTTGGGAACTCACTCTCGGGTGTCCCACCTATATTGCATCCATTCCGTCAACAATTTTTATTCTGTCATTATTTTCGACCCCTCCCCCCCCCCCCCCCCCCAGATAGCTAATGGTGCGTCTCTCACATATTTAGATTCTGGTTTTGTTATTGCCTAAAATAATTTCCCAACGGTTCAAAAAAATGGTTTGGCGTTGGCCTACCGTCTCCGACGTTGGGCCAACATCAAACTATAATCGTTTCAATGGCTCATGTATGGTTGGAGCTGCCCAGTCAACACGATTCACTGACCCAATGTTGGTTCAATGTTGAGCCATCGTCTGCGACGCTGGCCCAGCATTGAGCCAACATGGGTCGGCATAATATTTACGCTAGATAACGTGCTGGGCCATTGTCAACGCCGCTGTCCACCATTAAAACAACATTGATTCGACGTCGCTGTGATTGTTGGACTTCACAGCATGATGCGGGTGTTGTCGCTTAGTAACCCGCATACTCGCACCGTGGCGCTAGCTGCTCAGCAAACGCTAGATACCGTTCTAGTGCCGGTTTAATGTTAGGCCAGCGTCGCAGACGGTGTACCAACATTGAACCAGCACTGGTGCAATCTGGTTTTTGTCAGTAGACCTGAGATAGTTCACAATATTTATGATGAAATCTACTTAAATATTATAATTTAACCATGCAGTCTAAATTATATTTGAACATTGTTAAATAAATAGGTGTATAATTGAATTATATTTCAAACAAACTGTTCATGGATTATTTTGAGATCTAGACTGCAGAATAATAGATGGTTCTGTTATTCTGAGGTAAACTAGGTTTTCAATGCAGGCGATTACTTGATAAATGTCAGTGACGACCGATCTTTTTGTACGCCGACGACCTTGTTCATATGGGTCAATCCATTTGGGCAAGATAATAATGAACTTTTAATAATTTTTTTATACCTGCTTCAGAAAGCGGGTGAAAGGAATCTAATCATGACGGGTTGGGAACTTTTGATGAGGTATATGCGGGAGACGCTCTGTAGTCCTACAGCCCATTGATCCAAATTTGGTCGAATTGTCCGTGGAAATTCCCCTCAATATTTAAAGCAGGATATTTCCATGGTAAATTACCAACATTCCTTTTTTTCACCAGAAATAGCATTTTATCCGTTGTTATACTCAGGTGGTAAGATATGGAATGCGCTTCAGGATACTTTCAGTGTTTTCAGCATCGGTGTTCCAGGATAGTGGACACACATGTATTTTGAATGCTTAACCCTTTAACCGCCGGTGCCGCATATATTTGGGTTCTCACTTTTTATTAGCACATTAAGTACCACCTTATAAACATTTTAAAGATAAAATGTGACATCAATCAGCAATATTTGAAAAAAGTTGTTCTCCATTTTGTCAAATCCGAATAATTTTCACTCACTTGAAGTTGTGGATCGCGTCAGCGAGACACAACTTCAAGTGGGTGAAAATTCAGATTGAATAATTTGGCGGTTGAATACTTAATGTGTTTATCATGCTGATGTAGCCCTATTTTATATGTGAAAACTGTATAATTTTTTCCATCTATCTATATGTCCAACGGACCATTAGTCATGCGCTATAGCATATAGCTGAAGCTAATAAATTCCACCCTTAATTATTTTACTGAAAAATCAGTTTTTCAGTGGTATGAAAAATTATCTCCCTGGCCTGCGGCCTAGAGGAGCCAAGCCTTGCTGTAGGGAAGATGGCAAAAATAAACAGCATCGACTGAGAAAAATACTCTGCCGAGCAAAGCTCATTTCGATAGGACCTCTCTCCCAGGATATCGAATGATCGCTACCTTGGGAAGATTTTTCCAAAAAAACAACATGATATCGGTGTATATGTATTACCGATATTTGATAAAGCAATCGAAGAATTATGTCACTCTGCTGGTCGTGCCTTGGGTACAATCATAGGTAAATTAAACACATTACGAAATGTAGGTTACAACACTAAATACTACGTTATATAATGCTTGTGTTAGACCATTTCTTGAATATTCTTCGGCCATCTGGAAAGATAAGCGTCAAATTATTCAATTTGAATTTTCACCCACTTGAAGTTGTGTCTCGCTGACGCGATCCACAACTTCAAGTGAGTGAAAATTATTCAGATTTGACAAAATGGAGGTTAATTCTTTTCAAATCTTGCTGTTTGATGTCACATTTTATCTTTAACATATTTAAAATGTCGTACTTAATGTGCTGATAAAAAAATAAAAACCCGAATATATGCGGCACCGGCGGTCAAAGGGTTATTAAAATGATTTAATTGTGCTGGGTGTGCTAAGTGTGTTTTGTCCATCTGGATACAGTTGTGAGTACATACACGTGCACCCCAGCATGGTGACCCTTAAAGCGCTGAAATATTATTGTAAAAGCATGGAGATAAAAGTTTTTTTTAATTTGAAATCATCATAAATGTGTTAGTTAGCTCTTTCCGCTTCATTGTAATACTTATGTGTCTACGGCAATTATAAATTATTTAAATTATTTCAATGCAGGGATCGACTTTATATTAGACATCAGAATCTGACGTCTAGAGACGTCAGATTCGGATGTCTAAAGTCGATCTCGAGACGTTAGATTCTGATGTATTAAGTAAATCCCCCAGTTCAAATGGCTAATAAAAGATGTCACTACAGTCAGACCTCGCTATAACGAACATGAATATGGCGACATTATTCAGACAACGAAATATGATATGCTTACAGAAACATCGTTTATGGCTAATTTCGAACAACAACGAACCACTTTTTGACGCCCTAGATCACACTTTACCTCCTTATAAAATATAACGAAAAAGAAAATAAATTTAATCATAACATTATTGAAAACACTTTTATTTCCGGGTTATTCTTATTTCTGATTCCCCCCTTCGTTAAAATGTATCATGTCCAAATGTATTTTTAAATTGTTTGCTGTTGAAGGTATTGTACCAAGCACCATATACATAGACGACTAAACATCATTGAGCCAACTTTGTTCTACTCATAGCCAGGTTATTCTTATTTATGATATTTCCCTTCGTGAAAAGGTGTCAATTTCTTTAGTATTACATTAAGCAGCTACCTAATTTTGACGAGAAAAAAGATGTTTCTTTTGTCATAAAGGAAATAGGCGTCAACTGACACTTCTCGTCCCACGTCTGATCGCATAAATTATAATACCCCCCCCCCCCTCCCCCGGACGAATTATATTACGTTTCACTGCGTTATTTCCAAGCTATTTTGAGATGCATACAACTTTTCATTATACGCATGCATCTATTGAAATGTAGTTTTGTATATATTTATACTAAGAACTGATAACGTCACAGCTTTCAAGTCCACGCCAGCTGGGCAGAGTCAGGAGGCAGAGTATAGTATATCTGACCAAAAATATCTACCACTCACCAGGTGGCGATAACACAGCACTCTTCCATAGCCTGATAGATGTCGCTTCTGTTATTCGGTATTGTGAAATTAAATTATTGAGGGTTCAGGCCACCTTTGTGCACATATAGCCTAAACTGGACAATCTTCTGAGGATGGTGAGATTAATGAGATGACACTCCCCCCCCTCCCCCTCCCTAGACACAGAATTTGAAAATCAAGCCCTGGCGGCCTGAGGCTGAGCACGCTATCTCTCGGTCCCGGAGGCTCTCCACAATATTGAATCTTTACGAGTAAGCAGAGAAAAAACATTTTGTTTATTTAAAACTTCAATGCCAGAGCGGGACTCGAACCCACAATCTCTGACTTTCCAAGCAGGCGGCACCTTTAGCCACTGCACCAGGACTCCCGCCCACTCGGTATTGTGAACGGCTACATGAAGTTTAGATCCTAGCGGTTTCGAGAAGAAAATTTAGCTGTATTAACCCTTTAAGCGCTAAGCACAATCACAGTCGTTTTTAATACCTTTCATTTGCAGATAAGATCACTGTAACACTGTTATTGGGAAAGAAATGTGTTTTTTCAGCATCAACATTTACATCTTTTGGTCTCAAAATAAACGAATATGAGTAATGTTCACCCACTTGGAGTTGTGGGTCGCGGTAGCGAGACACAACATCAAGTGGGTGAACATTTAAAAATTATAACTTGAAGGGTGAAGGGTTATAATACTATAACTACTTTGTTTTGTTCATGGTAATCGCATGTGCAGTATCACAATTATTTACCCAGCTATTTCGGATTAAGTAATGCTATTTTAATACATTTCGAATGCAATACTACAATAACTATATTAGCGTAGACCTATACGCTCAGAGAAAACTTAGGAGAAAACTTAGGGCTAGACTTTGATATAGAACTTTATAAATAAAAGTCTATACATAATTCCACCGTCGGCTCTGCCAGAGCTCACATTAGTAAAATCACTTTGTGACAATTTCTCTAAATATTGTGTGGATAATATTAAAACTATCCGTCCAAATTTACAAATAAATTACAGAATATGTCATCAGTTCAAAAAACAGAAATTAGGTCTACACTGAACGTTTTTGAAGATCAAATTAGGAACCTTCTATTGAGTTTATCGTCAAAATCAAGTAAACCATATTCCTACAAGAGTTCTGAAAAATTGTCTTGACGTATTAATAACTCACATCATTGACATGACACTAGAACATTTCCTCAAAATTTCAACGGAGCTCATGTAAGACCACTACTTAGAAAAACCTCTCTTCCTAAGAACAAACTGAAAAATTACAGGCCTGTATCAAACTTGAGTTTCATTTCCAAAATCTTAAAAAAGGTAGTAGCCAATCGCCTGCAAGCTCAAATAAAAAGCGATATCTAATGCATTACAATCAGCTTACAGGAAACATCATTCTACAGAATCTGCGCTACTGAAAGTATATAATGAAATTATTAGTATGGACCAGGAGGTTATCTATATAACCTCCTTGGTATGGACAAGGGTGAAGTTCCAGCTCTGACCCTGCTTGACTTGTCGGCCGCTTTCGACACCACTCACCATGCTACATTAGCAGATAGACTGTCAGATTGGTATGGAATATCTGGGCAGGCTCAAATTTGGTTTTTCTTCTTATTTACAAAATAGGCACCAATCCGTAGAATATAAAGACACTATGTCAGATACAGTCACACTCGCATATGGAGTTCCACAGGGCTCTGTGCTGGGACCACTATTATTGACATTGTACAATACACCAATCAGCTCTATAATCTCTAGTTTTGACATGAACCACTATCTATGCCGATGATACTCAAATTTACATGTCTTGATCAGATTCAAACGCTAACGAATCTCTTGAGAATTTGCAACATAGTTTAATGGGTGTGTTGGCCTGAGAGGGTCCAAGCTGAAGCTTAATCCTAGTGAAACAGAATTTCTTCTCATTGGGTCCAAATGTCAAATGTCAAATAATTTCCCACGCTTAATTCTAGGTCAAGACACAAATCCATCTGTATCAGCCAAACAACTTGGTGTAGTATTCGAAAGTAGCCTGAATTTTCGAAAACACGTATATATCCCATAACATATCCCAAACATATAGGTCATGCTTCTATCATGTCCGTGACCTGCGTCGAATTCGAAAAAAATCTGTCAATAAGCAAATTCTAGTGACACAGGGCAGTAGCAATCCAGACTATTGTCACTCACTCTTTCACAACATGTCAGAAAAGGATATCGTTAGATTACAACGTGGTCAGAACTGCCTAAACAATACAATTACAATGGCTTTCGTTATTTTTAAAATATGCACAATAACTTTCCTAACCACAAAAGAAAACCAACCTGCATATCTAGCTGACTTGGTACTTGTTCGGCCGAAAGGCTCACAATGTCTACGCTCCACAAATTCAAATAGATTTGTTGTGTCTCCGTATATAAAACAAGACTGAGTCAAGAGCTTTCTCCATATCTGGCCCATTTTTAGGGAACGCCCTGCCCTGCCCTTGGTTGATTGCTTGATTGATTGATTGATTGATTGATTGATTGATTGATTGATTGATTGATTAATTGATTGATTGATTGATTGATTGATTGATTGATTGACTGATTGATTGATTGATTGATTGATTGATTGATTGATTGATTGATTGATTGATTGATTGATTGATTGATTGATTGATTGATTGATTGATTGATTGATTGATTGATTGATTGATTGATTGATTGATTGATTGATTGATTGATTGATTGATTGATTGATTGATTGATTGATTGATTGATTGATTGATTGATTGATTGATTGATTGATTGATTGATTGATTGATTGATTGATTGATTGATTGATTGATTGATTGATTAATTAATTAATTAATTAATTAATTAATTAATTAATTAATTAATTAATTGCTTGCTTGCTTGCTTGCTTGCTTGCTTGCTTGCTTGCTTGCTTGCTTGCTTGCTTGCTTGCTTGATTGATTGATTGATTGATTGATTGATTGATTGATTGATTGATTGATTGATTGATTGATTGATTGATTGATTGATTGATTGATTGATTGATTGATTGATTGATTGATTGATTGATTGATTGATTGATTGATTGATTGATTGATTGATTGATTGATTGATTGATTGATTGATTGATTGATTGATTGATTGATTGATTGATTGATTGATTGATTGATTGATTGCAAGGACGACAGACCTTTGATATAATTTTGTTTTTTGAAACAGCTTCTGACCTTATTATTTTATGAAATGAAATGAAATGAATCGGGCTTTAGGCCACTTTTGTTCACATACAGGCTAAATTGGGCCAGGAGAACATCCTGAGGATGGTGAGATGACACTGCCCTCGATACACAGGCTTCGAAATTCAAACCCTGAAGGTTTGAGGCCATGCACGGTACCTCTCGGGGTCACGGATGCTACCCACAATACTGAGTTTTAGGAGTGGATGGGGAAGAAACAATTTTGCTTCTTTCAAACCGCCGAGACCGGGAAACGAACCCCGAACTCTAGCGTGAAAGGAAGCGGTGCTAACCACTACCCTAGGGCCCCCGCCCACTTCTTTAATGCCAAACATTTTATTTGACGGAATCGAATTTGTTTGACTTGACACATTCATGCACATGTAAGCATGTCTGAGACAGAAGCAAGTTATACTGCTCACGTTTTAACTAAATGGCGAGCGCCCTCCCCCCCCCCCCCCCCTGCGTGGAACCGTTGTTTGTCGCTGACGTGGCATGTTTTAGATCGCAAAAGGTAAGTGCATCAGACCTGTATCCATACTTTTTATACACGTCCAATTTTACTTTCTACTTTGTATATTGATGAGTCCCTCTTCATATTACGGGAAATCACCTACATATTAAATTTAAATGAATATTCCGCCTGTAAACAGTTACAACACCCCCTGCATGGACATTTACTCGGCCAATTAACCCTTTAACCGCCGGTGTCGCATAATCGGGTTTTTTATTAGCACAATAAGTACCACATGTTTAAACATGTTAAAGATAAAATGTAACATCAATCAGCAATATTTGAAAACAGTTGACCTCCATATTGTCAAATCTGAATAATTTTCACTCATTTGAAGTTGTGGATCGCTTCAGCGAGACACGACTTCAAGTGGGTGAAAATTCAGATTGAATAATTTGGCGGTTAAAGGGTTAAGAGGCCACATTCTGTGTTACCGAATCTAAATGTCATACAGTGAATATGAATACGATTGTCATCACGCTTACCTAACCTACTTCCAGCAAACATGAGACATTGGCCCAATGTTGGATCAATGTCGGACCAGCGTCGCATGCGGTGGCTCAGCATTGACCTAGCATTATGTCAATGTTTGCTGGGATGGTACAACAATAGTTATTATGTTGATATTATCTAAGTCAATACAGTACCTGTTATCAGGTTTTCGATTTTTAGCTTTTTTGTTGTGGCGTCACAACAATGTGAGAATATATTATTCTATCGTTACAGCCACTCAGCATACAACCGCTCTATGTTTTTAATGACCTAACCCTTTAACCGCCGGTGCCGCATATATTCGGGTTGTCATTTTTTATCAACACATTAAGTACCACATTTTAAACATGTTAAAGATAAAATGTGACATCAACCAACAAGATTTGAAAAGAGTTGACCTCCATTTTGTTAAATCTGAATAATTTTCACTCACTTGAAGTTGTGGATCGCGTCAGCGAGACACAACTTCAGGTGGGTGAAAATTCAAATTAAATAATTTGGCGGTTAAAGGGTTAATATTAGACAAGCGCGGTTCAGACAATCATGGGCCAACGTTGAAACAAATATAGGCCTACATGTATGTCTATTTTCGGAATCATACACTCTTCTGGTTTGACCCGCCAGATTGATATCCAGCAAATCCTTTCGTGTGCGGACGTATTTCTTCAATTGAAATTGTTACACATTTGACCAATGACATCTATACATTGTAGGCCATTGCATTTGACAATCGAATCCGTTGCTCCAGTATATCAAGAGTATATCGACGGCTTCTAAAGCATATATTACCTGATTACAATAATCGTTTGGCAACCGAAATTACATGCAGTCGTCTAATTCCCACTGATAATCAAATGAATTGCAATTAAATTTCTTCAGACTGTATTTGAACAATTTTTTTTAAATCTAGATAATTATTAAGACTACATAAAACATGTTGCAAATAGAGTATTAAGTAGCCCACTATAACAATGTCATGCTATACTAGGTATAATCCTGAAGCATAATGTCCTCTCTGCTGGTTAATTAAAAAATGCCTTCAACCTAAAAAAAATTTATCGCCTCGGAGCTGAAGGATCCTATCTGCCACTCTAACGAGTGTCAGATAGGATCCTTTAGCACCGAGGCCACAAAATACTTTCTTTAAAATTGTGGGTGATGATAACAATAATCGATTATAGGTTATCTGTCACTGTGGCGTGCTATTCATGATTCGAACTCCACATAGGGCCTACATGTAATACCTATATTATATGTCTCCAATGTGTATGGGATGGATGTTTGCACGCCAGGTCGACTGGTATAAATATGTGATTGATTCAGCGAGCGACGGAGCCTGTGATCGATGAGTGTCAATATATCTGCGAAATACGGCCACGCCCACGCCCTTTCCTTCTTCCCAGTCAACACTATGCGCTTATCCAATGTTACTTTAACCCTTTAACCGCCGGTGCCGTCCATATTCGTTTTTTATATTTTATATTAGCACATTACATATCAGCTTTTAAACATGTTAAAGATAAAAAGTGACATTAATCAGCAAGATTTGAAATTTTTCAACCTCCATTTTGTCTAATCTGAATAATTTTCACTCACTTGAAGTTGTGGATCGCGTCAGCGAGACACAACTTTAAGTGAGTGAAAATTCGAATTAAATAATTTGACGGCCAAAGGGTTAATGCTGGCCCAGCGTCCCAGCATTTAACCAACATTGGTGCAACGTCTTGTGCTTTCTGCGTACGTACCAGAAATTACTAATCAGCTAATAGAGATTAACTAATAAACAATAATAAACCCCAACACCGCTAAGCATGACTATAGTCGTTTCCAACATGTTAACCCTTTAACCGCCGGTGCCGCAAATAATCGTGTTTTCATTTTTTTATTAGCACATTAAGTACCAAATTTTAAATATGTTCAAGATAAAGCAGCCCCTTGGGATGACATCCATTTTCGCTTTTAATTCCGTACTGAAGTAGTGTATCCCACGGATCATGTTTTTATTTTTTTCAGAATTTTCATATTTCTACAAATACTTTTAATCAACATTTCTATGAAACCAGAAGTAACCCAAACAAACTATTTGTATACCTGAAGGACGATTGAATGTTTTCACAGCATTGGGCCACATGCTGATGGCATCGGCCCAGCGTTGGGTAGACAATCAGTGCTGCAGGTGTGTCCTCCCGTGTCCTGACTATAAGACACCAATTAGCGGCGAATGCTCTGATCTTACCGTCTGATACGTGGGAATATGTGATGTAAAGTGCTGAATATTGCCGACTTGTTTTGTTTACATGTCAATATACGACCTGGAAATACAACTATTTCACTCTTTTTCGGTGCTTTAAATTTGTTATTTGACTTTTTCGTATTTTCAGTTAAGATCAGTAGGCTATATAGCTTTATATAAATTAAATTGTCAAAATTGACAACATTGAAAATGTCTCATCCCAAGGGGTCCCTTAAATGTGACATCAACCAGCAAGATTTGAAAAGAGTTGACCTCCATTTTGTCAAATCTGAATAATTTTCACTCACTTGAAGTTGGGGATCGCGTCAGCGAGACACAACTTCAAGTGGGTGAAAATTCGAATTAAATAATTTGACGGCTAAAGGGCTAATGCTGATCCAGCGTCCCAGCATTTAACCAACAGTGGTGCAACGTCTTGTGCTTTCTGCGTACCAGAAATTACTAATCAGCTAATAGAGATTAACTGATAAACAATAATAAACCCCAACACCGCTAAGCACGACTATAGTTAACCCTTTAACCGCCGGTGCCGCATATATTCGTGTTTTAATTTTCCTATTAGCACATCAAGTATCACATTTTAAATATGTTAAAGATAAAATGTGACATCAACCAGCAAGATTAGAAAAGAGTTGACCTCCATTTTGTCAAATCTGAATAATTTTCCCTCACTTGAAGTTGTGGTTCGCGTCAGCGAGACACAACTTCAAGTGGGTGAAAATTCAAATTGAATAATTTGGCGGTTAAAGGGTTAAATCTGTAGGATTAGAAGGCTAAATCACATTTATTGGGAATTAAAATTATTGTTTAAACATAAAGATTTGAAAATGTGTGGTCTAAAATTAAACCAATAGATGAATAATTTTCATCCACTTGAAGATGTGAATCGCGGTAGCGAAACACAACAATTGTCTTCATATGAGTGATAATTTAAATAAATATTGTTTGATTTAGAGCTTGAAGGGTTAAGCTTACTAAAAATACTTAGACGCAGCAGGTGCTGAGTAGCCTACCAGTAGTTATAGTGTTAGCAGAATGTTGAGGCAACATTAGGTTCAGATCGATAAAGTTTCACTCAACACTTTCCAGGTCAGTGGTCCCCATTGGTCATTACCAATAACAGCAATAATATTGTGTGTGTATTGTGTGTGTATTGTATACATATGCTACTTGTGTGTACATGTGATTCGATACACGTCGCATGGTAACAAGGTTTAGAAGACGTAGCCTATAGAAACACGTATATAATTATTACAATAACATTACACTACTGGTAGTCAGTACCGGCGAGTACTCAGTAGTATCACCACAGTCCCTGCCAGCAGCTAATGGGCGAGCATCTTGGAAGTCCTCGTGGCTCGGACGACATACAACTAACAGTAGGCCTGTTTATTATTGTAACATTGCTGTTGTAAATACTTTTCTCAAGGACACTGTGTACAGAGGCATCGGCTCAGTTAATTGTTCAAGACTATAAATTTCTTTGTTTGAAAGAATAACTGTATAGACAGTATTAAGCCTTTAATTTGCCATCATTCTATCCCTTTTTACAATATAGCTCATTTCCAATGGCAAAACTGACTTGTGACTGGAATCAGGTAATCACATGTGGTAATGATACTATTGCATTTAGATAAGTCAAAATATTTTTTAAAGTTGTCACATCGTAGGCATATCTGCTAATCTCCGGTCATCCCAGCAACCACAAAGCATTGTATAACATATGTACAACGGCGGTCCAACGTCTTCGACGTTGGTCCAGCATTATCCAAATGGTATGCACATGTATTCTGTTTGCTGGTATACTCATTGTGAAATTAGATTACAGTGTCCCCCCCACCCCCAGGCGTTTGTAAGATGCTGTTAGCGTGATATATATATACGGTGCATTATTCATAACCCGTACCATTGACAACACTTTGTGGTTATAACTTATTTGTGCAAATGCCAAAATGAATCTATCATAATTTCCTGATATATAGGTGGATGCCAACCACTCGGTGTGAAATATAATTCGTGACGTGGGCTGCGTATCGGACCTATGTATCGGACCGATGTCGAGCATGTGTGATATCAAAAGTCATCATAGCAAAAGTCATAATCTTTAATTCGTCATTTTTTTATGCAAAATAAAATGTCATAATCACTAAAAATCAAGGGACAACAAGCTACACCATAGACCTTAATTAACGTATACTACGAGTTCGGAAAAGCGGACATAAACATGATAAAAGCTGGAATCATTAACTTGTTTTGCACCGATCAAATTTCAGGTAGAAGTATCAAGCAACAGATTAATAGGAAAACTTTGAGCGCACCCGAATCACTCCAGTTAAAATATAAAGTCGACCTCAGATATCTCAAGTCCGAACACTGATATACAAGAGTGTAAATTACTTGGTAGATAATGTGTTCTATGCAGCCTTACAACGCCAAGTGACAGTATCTACTCACTTGTAGAGTATTAACCCTTTAACCGCCAAATTATCCAATTTGAACTTTTACCCACTTGAAGTTGTGTCTCGCTGACGCGATCCACAACTTCAAGTGAATGCAAATTATTCAGATTTGACAAAATAGAGGTGAACTCTTTTCAAATCTTGCTGGTTGATGTCACATTTTATCTTTACCATATTTAAAATGTGGTACTTCATGTGCTAATAAAAAGTGAATATATGCGGCACCGGTGGTTAAAAGGTTAAACAGATACTGCATTTTGGCTGCGCTACAGCATGCATGTGCCACTATAATTTAAGTACAATTAATGCCACTCTGACCGATATACCTGTATATATTAGATGTAAATATATTACAATATTATATCGCGTCTAAATAATCATAATAAACGCGTAGTATTTCATCCCATTTTTTAGTTTGCACTGTGGTCGTAACTATCTTCATATAAAGCGGGTTTAATGTAGCCGATGTCTTATTGTATAACAAAGGTTGAACTCTCGGTGACTGAGCCTTCGCATGGATGATCTACTTAACTGTACAACAGCAATCAGTAGCGCCATCCACTTAGAAACACGGATAACTATGTAGGCCTACATGCTGTATACTGTATTTCCGCAAATACAAAAGAAAGTATATGCTTACTTGTAAAGTAAGCAACTACTGCCTTCTGGCTTTGCACGGCAATATACACGTGCATATAATAGTACCTGTATCAAGTATCCATTGTATCAGATCAGATATAAAAACTCCTTTTACAGAATTTGAACCTGATCATCATATTACACAGCTAAAGTAATCTATTATGGACGATCATGACCATGCTCATGATGATGGTAGCTTTTTTGTTACTGTTTCATGTACAGTAAAACTGACAAATAAATTATACGTTACAATCTACATGACATAGGTCTACTATGTCTGAATAATAAATACATAAATAAATTGTGTAATGAATATAATTATTTTATATTTATAAACATATGTTTCATGTCCGTTTTTGTAACGTCTCCTTCAAATTTGCCCACGCTCATTTAATAATATTTTAGAGCAATACAGATAAAACTAATTTAAAATACTAATATGTAATTATGTATTTGAACAAAAACAATATTAAAATCAAAAAAATTATGGGACTATGCCCATTATACATTTTTTAAATTCTTTCAGTGCGCCGACCGTCTTTAGACGTTAAACGTCTGACGTCTAATGACGGTCCCCGCGCTGAAAGGGTTAATCTATTATATAACCATTTGATCCAATTGTTGTAGTCAATCGCCTTAGACCTTCATGTCACAGGATCATATTTAAATGTTATGGTATTTACAATCATCAAGATCATAGACCAATGACTATGCATAAAATATGTTGTTTACTATGTTTACAGGAGATTCATTCAAACATTTGAAGGAAAGATTGAACCATGGGCTGTACCTGGTAAGCTCATAGTGCTACATCCCAGCAAACATAAAACATTTGTATACCATCTGTACAACATGGTACAAATGCTATGCAAATGTGTTATGTTTGCTGAGAAAGCATTATATCATCGTATTCGCTTTAGCTTCGATGGGCATTAATTCCATGTTAATGCTCATGATGCTTGGGAGTTATTTCGCTTCACTGATCATTATTAGTAATATTATTATTTACCTCGCGACGAATCCCACTCCGTGACCTTTGACCACACGCGCATGTTGATACTGTGCTCAGCGAATCGTGACTACAACACAATTGTATAACATTTATACAATGCTGGACCAACGTCGTAGACGTTGGGCCGACGTTGTATAAATGTTACACAAATGTGTTTGCTGGGAACCCACCAAAACGCTGCATATCTGCTTACTTGTGGGTAAGTAAGCAGATAGGCCTACTGCATTTTGGCTTTGCGAAATGAATGAGGTTGTAGGCCACATCATATGGACCAAACTGGGCCAGGAGAACCTCCTGAGGATGGTGAGATGAATAAGATGACACTGCCCTCGAGATACAGGATTCTAATTTGGAGCCCTGGCGGTTTGAGGCACAGATGTTACCCACAATATTAATTATTACGATTGAGGGGAGAAGAAACGTTTTTTCTTTGAAAATAGAATGCCAGAGTGGGAGACGAACCCGCGATCCCCGACTTTCCACTCAGGCAGCTTTAATCACTGCCTCCAGGTTCGAATCCCGGTAGGGCCGGATATTGGTTATCGTGGTTGTGCATATACTCTCCTCCAAATTGTTCAAAGGCATGGAGTGTACAGTGCTGTCTGCATGGTACCGTGCACTATAAACATGATAAAGAACCTTTGAGGTCATTCGAAATAAGAGTAGGGCATAGTCCCGGTTTCGAGCTTCTTTTTGTTGTTATATTGCATCATTGTGCAGAAAGCGACGTAAAGTAATATTCACTCACTCACACCCTTGGCTTTGTGAGTTAGCATTATAAACACGGTATAATACGATGATCCGATTTTAGTTGTATAATGTTAGTTATGGAAATATTCATGTGCTTACAAATTAAAAACACAACAGTAGGCTACCAATCTCTTGACAAATCTGAAATATATTTGATCTAATTGTGAAAATAAGGACGTGGTGTAGCTGCATTATTTGATGTAATTTTATGATACATGGTATATAACTGTATAATTTTATTTCATTTTGAGGTAATAATACTATCATAAACTTGTATTTCAACATGATGAATTGACTATTTTTCTCTCCAAATAATGTACAACTTTATCATGTTTATTATCTCTTATCTGCTTATATTACATCTATACATCTTTTTGATGTATTTTAATTTAATTTAATGAACACCTCTATAATTTACTACAAAGGATAGTAGGTTTGTCCCCCCTCACCAGGTGGAGCAAAGTTGATGGTAGCCCCCACCTAGTGAGTTACAGATAGAACATCGTGTTATTTCTGATGTCGGCGACAAAAATTAAACCTACACACCAAAATATCCTTATGTGTATTTTGAAGTACGTATTTTATATTTTGTTACATTTTTCACAGAGCTGAATATTAATTATACTGAGCCACAAGCACATGATATATTTGTGTATTTTCAGCTCTTCGCAAAAGAAGCTGAAGGAGTGTGAAGATGATAGAAGCACGTACGTATTTGAACCTTTTAAGCACAAAGCAAAACTATAGTTGTTTTAAATACGTTTTACTAGCCGATTATTTCACTGTTATTGGGAGCGAAATGTGGGTTTGGACATCAATATTTGCAAATATTTAGTCTCAAATTAAACAATATGAATAATTTTCACCCACTTTAAGTTGTGGGTCGCGGTAGCGAGACACAACTTTCGGTGGGTGAAAATTTAAATTAAATTAAATAGTCAGTAAAGGGTTAATAATCACTTTACAATTTACAATTACTTTACAATTAAACAGTCTCTGCAGCTTCAGATAAATGACATGGCCACCTGGTAACCACAATCACACCAACAAGCACTGGGACGTAGTGTTACAGATTTAGAACAAAAATGTATTATAATGCAATCAGTTTAAATGTTAAGATTCGCAATTGAACCTTAATTTAGGTCATCCCCATAAATTACACAGGGCCCCGGATCGTAATGATCTCCATTTGTTTTAAGTGTCAAAATAATACTCACTTTGCAGTTCGTCAGATGAGAAGAAACCAGTGACGGACGAGGAGGATGAAGACGACTGTATGTAAGTAATACATTATGGTACCTTGGTGTTTGGTACGAAGGGCTAGGTCTAGTCTGTTTGAATTTTTAGTTTCGAATCGGCGTGTTTAATATAACTACTGTAGTCTTTGTGTGTTCGCAACCAGAAATTCCCCATTCCCCCAAGAGTGCTTAACATAGTTATTATGTTTTAATAAAGATAAAGGTACAGGTTTATAGTCTGATATCAAATCGGAAGATTTATCGTGGTCTGGGGCGAGGGTTACCTTTGACGTTGCCGAATGTTCGACAAGTCAATGGACGCGACTAACGCCTCAGGCCCGATCTTGATCGTGGTGTCTTGCCCGGTCAGCAAGTGGTGGTTCGCTGCAGAAACTCAGTCAAAGTAGAAGATTTTCTTCATTCATTCTTTATTCATTCCATATTCGTGCAGACATTGTCAGATATGTGTGTGCTACTTAGTCCCGTGCGACAGGGGGCGGCTATCCAGCCACGCGGCTGAATGTGGATGACACGTTTACACGTCTGACTTCCGAGAAGGCCAGTGATAGAATGAGCGAGCGCGGCCGGGCCGCACATGGCTTGAGCCGGGCGGAAGTGCTGACCCGTCGATCAGCGATCCCGCCCGGCTCGAACTCGGGCGCGATGATCTGCTAGTGAGGTCGCCACAGATTCATCATCCCACTTTACATTTTACCCCCCGGGTCACTGGACCTGCTCATTTGTGTGCAATTTCAACTTCACGGCGAGCATGCAATCCAGTAGCCAATTCGGCGCATTGAACCTCTCGTACACATTGCAATATCTGTCTTAACAGATATTCATTGTCACCTGAGTCAAGTGAAGCACTTGAGGGTAAAGTACCTTCCCCAAGGACACAACATCGCAATATTATATCAAGATTGAGAGGAGAGATACATGATATTTCTCAAAAAATCCTGCACCAAGCGGGGTTCGAAACCGCATGGTAGGCAGCGACTTTGCCAAAGCTCCACGCTCTAGCCATTGCGCCACGTCCCTCTCATAACCGAAGATACTGATAGTCCATCTTTCTTGCAATACAAAAAAGGCAGAACGTACACATTTGCCCAGTTCTATGCTTGTAACTTTGTCAGGATAATTACTATATATAGGGACAACCATACTGACAAATGAAATGGTTACAATAAACTTTCCGGATTGTGGTGCAGAAGCAGAAAGTATTGCATAAAGGTCCACTGTGATCGTAAAATGTTGCCAGATCTTGTCAATACACGGCTCTATGGTGTGGTATACACATTTAAGTTTGTGTAGACTGTTACTGTATGGCCTGAGAGTGTTGTGGAGTCTATATAGTAAGTGAGTTGGGCAGGAGGGTGGATGGATATTTTTTCGACATGTGGAAATTCAGAAAAAGAAAAGTAATAATTATTATTATGCTTATGTGCATCATGTATGCATATCCTATAATATAGTCCCTTGTGTGATATATTTCTTTCTTCAAAAAAAACTAATAATAAGCAGATTCTAGTTTTTAATATTTTTTTTTAAGTGACAATGATTTTGTAATTAATGTTTAGGGTTTATTAAATTGCGATAAGAAATAAGTAATTCCCCCATTCGTAATATTTCCTATCCATAATGGTCAAAGACTGTTGATTAAACAATTAAAATTTGATTGCGAATAAGTTTTAAAACATGATATACTGATATAAGCATACGCTGTGTTGATGGATATTACATTACTTACAAACATTGCAAACACATTTAATTAGTAGCCCAGCGTATTTTGGTGTGCTAATATGTATTCATATCGCAATCAAATCCAATTTGGTGTAACTGATCTGTGACTCCCTTGTATTGTACTATTCCTTGTTTTGCAACAATCACGTCGCCTCTGAGCTAAAGGATCCTATCTGCCACTCTAACGAGTGTCAGATAGGATCCTTTAGCTCCGAGGCGACGAATTGTATACTTGTGTTTATACTGTTTAACTAACTTATTGATGCAAGGTTGTGCGGCTAACTAAGCAGTTAACGTATAACCATGTTTTCTTAAAGTTAACCACTAACACATCAGAACTATTTAATCAATAGAAACACACATGGAAATAGATGACACCCGATAGTGTTGGTTGTTGGTCTACATTTGTTGACGTGGTGGATATGAAATGGTGAGCTTGTCGCAAGTGGTCAGGAGGAATGAGTCTCATCACATTGTGGCTGTCTAAAAATCATAAGCTTTATGTTGCAACGTGTCCCGACTGAATGATTAAAAGCAATTGACCACGTCACTTATTTTCATTTGGATGGAGCTTTCAACTCATTAGGACTGATGAAGTTTTGACATAGAATAACAAAATATTTGAACAAAAGAGAAGACAATAACAATGCAATTGAAAACACTGGGAAATATCTAGGATTGACTCACACCATTGTGATGGAGACTGGTCAGACAGCACGTACGTCATAGTTTCGTAGTGACCGTAGTAGTGACCGAATGTTCCGCATTCCCCTTAATTCAGTAAATAGTGTAGTATCATAACACTTCCTAAACTCAAACTCCTAAACCTACATTGTCAACGAGTTGTCATAAAGATATTTAATATGATAATACAACAGTATGAGCTAGAAAAATTATTCGTGTAAAGAATAGCCGTAAATTAGCTGATAACTGACTTAATAAAGTTAATTAATGACCTATAGTATGATCAATATAATCTAATATAATTACTTCATGTAATTCTATTTTACAATGAGAAAAATAAAAAAGTTATATACATAAAAATATCTAATAATGATTTTAAGTTACCACTATTTCCTCAGAATTTGTTAGTTTTTACGTAACCAAAAGTATTCGACACGTTTATTAGTTTAGTAACATTGCGTGTGTGTTTATAGACTGATTAAATCTGCGCGATGTTATCATTGCCATGAGAAGTTTGGAGATCCAGAGGCTGTGGTGAATCACTTCAAGAGCGCACATCCAGCTAAGACATTGTCTGTATTAAGACAAGTAACCGTGGATAGAGCGAGCAAAAGACGCAAATATAGGTCTTTCCATTACGACATGATAGCAGACGACATTGAGGAAGACTATTTGTTGTATTTGAGCAAGGTAATGACCAGCAGTATAAAACTACGTTTAGTATCATCTTTCGGGTTTGTACCTCATAGAACTACAGTATATGGATTACAACAACCGTGTAGTAGAAGACATTCACACCCAACCATTGAATGCTAGGACATAAAAACTTACCCACCATCAACCCTTTAACCGCCGGTGTCGCATATATTCGGGTTTTCATTTTTTATTAGCACATAAGGTACCAAATTTTAAATATGTTAAAGATAAAATGTGACATCAACCAGCAAGATTTGACAAGAGTTGACCGCCATTTTGTCCAATCTGAATAATTTTCACTCACTTGAAGTTGTGGATCGCGTCAGCGAGACACAACTTCAAGTGAGTGAAAATCCAAATTGAATAATTTGGCGGTTAAAGGGTTAATTACACAGGATCGTTATAGTAGTATTAATAATACCATCACTATTGAGCGCAAATAAACATGTGAAGATTGAAATGTAGTTTCAAGACTTTTTTCTCTTTTGTTTCATGTACGTTATTAAATGCTCTTTGTCTACAAATGTGACATTTTAAACGTTGTTCATATGTGACCCTGCTGCACAAAACGGAAAATGAGATAACGCAATATTATGAATGAGATCAATTGGGTTATTTCTGTTTCCGAAAATAAGTAAAAGACCTTAAAACGAGGACTTAAAGACCCCCTCTTTATTTTGTTTATTATTTTAAAAAAGTTCACACGTTAGAATAAATCACCCAATTATTTTAATATAAATAACATTATTATTAATTAATTAATTAATTGATTAATTTCTAACTCCTTTATCAAAACAGAAAATCAAATAGTCTATTTTGTTTTTTTTGCATTTCTGAAAATTAGTAAAATGCGACATGCGACTGATTACGTGCAGATGGGTCACATATATAAGCGATCCTAGTATTTGTCGTTTGTGAAGAGATGTTGATTGTTTACATGTGTTGTTTACAGAGTCTGTGAAGGGGCACCATACAAGCTGAAACCAATCAAAGGTGAAAGGTGAGATTGTCATATGCTCGATTGTTCTTCTTTCGTAATACCTGTAAAATACAATTAACCTTTTAAGTGAAGTAACCTTTAATTTGCTGAAATACTTTTGTATACCATGCAGACAACTTTTTCAATTTATAATCATCTTAAATGTCTCAGTTAGCTCTTGATATTTTGACTCTTTCACTGCGGGGATCGACTTTAGATGTCAGAATCTGACTGTAAGGGTCAATGCCTGATATAAAATATGTTTCCGAAATAATATTTGGAATTCCTTTAACCCTTAAAGCGCTGAATTAATTTGTAAAAAAACATCGCAACCAAAAGGTTTTTTTTAATTTGAAATCATCAGAAATGTCTTATTCAGCTCTTTCTGATTCATTTGAATACCTATGTTATGGGTCTACGGCCGATAGAAATATTTCTACTCTTACAGTGCGGGGATTGACTTTAGACGTCAGAATCTGACGTCTACAGACGTCAGATTCTGACGTCTAAAGTCGATCCCCGCGCTGTAAGAGTTGACAAGGTAATAACATGTACATACACCTGCCTTAATTGAAACAATTATTAACCTTACAATGTTTACAAGTAGTGACGTGTATATGTGTGTTGCAGTGACATGAATTTAGGAGACCAGATTTCTGTACTGCGGAACCTGGGCCCCCTAGACCTGTACTATCATCACGGTATATATGTGGGAGGGGAAAAGCCTATCGTCGGATTTGGAGGTCTGGACTGGGAGGGATTCACCGAAGTGGGGTTTGGGACGGACATTGAGAAAGTCACAGTGGACAAGTACCGTCATGGTGACGACGACCTGTTCCGTGTAATATGGCCGCCAGGTGTGGCCAAAAAACCCCGGAATGTGGTGTTCATCGCCGAGGCATTCTACAAAGCTTACCAGAAAGATCCGGCCGTCTTTGGTAAATATCACGTGACCAAAAACAATTGCGAGCACTTCGCTTCGTACTGCAAAACCGGTTTGATGATCTCCAAACAGGTGGAGGACTTCCACAACGACGTGCTGGATTTCTTCAATATAGGTTCAGATGACGAAGACTGCGAACATAATCTCACTTCAGATGTGGCCGATAAATTTGTAGAAAAGTTGAAATTACCAGTAACACCCCGAGAAAGCAAACAGTAATTCCATGACACAAAGACAATACACGGAACCGATGTTGGATTCGTATTAGGCCAACGTCGTAGACTGTGTGTGAGACACAATAATTATTAGCCTTTTAACTGCCAAATTATTTAATTATTTAATTATAATTTTCACCCACTTGAAGTTGTGTCTCTCTGACGCGATCCACAACTTAAAGGTGGTGAAAATTCTTCTGATTTGACAAAACGAAGGTACACTATTTTCAAATATTGCTGATTGATGTGACGTTTTATCTTTCAATTGTTCGACAGGTGGTAATGTGCTAATTAATAAAAAAGCGGGACCGACGGGTAAAATGTTAGAAAACGCTTGTTTAGCCATGTTAACATATCGTGTTACACACGTTACATGTGATATTTACAGTAATTACTACATGAATTTTTCTGTGATAATCATGATAATATGACGTACCAGTTGTAACAAAGAACTGATTCTATTGTGAGGAATTCACATCATACAAACAGCTAGGATAAAATGAACGTCTCAATAAATCGTGAATCAGATTGTAATACAGTAACTTAGTCATTAAGAATCTCATATGGCAATGGAATTATTACAATATTAAACTCATATAGCTTACACATGTAATGAGAAAATGAAAAACCTGGTATGTACAAGTATAGCTAATCATGCCATTGTATACATATATCATTACATTAATTGTTTTTTTTACAATTGTGCGACTATAATATAATGAAAAATATACATTGAGTAGCCAACTGCAACAATTCAATTTTCCTTTTGGGTTGTATAATGTTTCTGATTGTTCATTCCAAATATTTTTGCTTGCTCACCAGAAGAAATAATATTGTATTTTATATCGTTATATGTTTGAGATTCATCGACCGTGAATATTTGCACCAGTAACATAATTATAATATATAATTATGATATTAACGAACTAATAACTACCTAGCTTTGATAAATGATATCAATTAATATTTTATAAGTACTTATAAACTTAGTATATGTAATTATTAATTGGTAATCAATGATATCATGGCACTAACCACCTAACCTATCTGTTAAAATATTATAGATTTTCAAATAAACTATTTTTTTACCCAAATGCTTTTTCGTAACTTATCAACTGTATTTCTTTCGTCAAATGATTTTTCATGGAAATTACAAGAGATGATTCATAAATGACAAATGCAGATTTATTTTCACCTTGATTTTTTTACAAATTGCCTCAAATACTGCAGAATTGATTACATTTGAAATCATTATTTTGTCTATATTAGTTTTTAGTATTCCCCTTGCCTACAGTGAAAGCGTCACATTGTGCTATATTCGTTCGTTCGTTCGTTCGTTCGTTCGTTCGTTCGTTCGTTCGTTCGTTCGTTCGCTTGCTCGTTCGCTCGTTCGTTCGTTCGTTCGTTCGTTCGTTCGTTCGTTCGTTCGTTCGTTCGTTCGTTCGTTCGTTCGTTCGTTCGTTCTTTCGTTCGTTCGTTCGTTCGTTCGTTCGTTCGTTCGTTCGTTCGTTCGTTCGTTCGTTCGTTCGTTCGTTCGTTCGTTCGTTCGTTCGTTCGTTCGTTCGTTCGTTCGTTCGTTCGTTCGTTCGTTCGTTCGTTCGTTCGTTCGTTCGTTCGTTCGTTCGTTCGTTCGTTCGTTCGTTCGTTCGTTCGTTCGTTCGTTCGTTCGATCGTTCGTTCGTTCGTTCGATCGTTCGTTCGTTCGTTCGTTCGTTCGTTCGTTCGTTCGTTCGTTCGTTCGTTCGTTCGTTCGTTCGTTCGTTCGTTCGTTCGTTCGTTCGTTCGTTCGTTCGTTCGTTCGTTCGTTCGTTCGTTCGTTCGTTCGTTCGTTCGTTCGTTCGCTCGCTCGCTCGCTCGCTCGCTCGCTCGCTCGCTCGCTCGCTCGCTCGCTCGCTCGCTCGTTCGTTCGTTCGTTCGTTCGTTCGTTCGTTCGTTCGTTCGTTCGTTCGTTCGTTCGTTCGTTCGTTCGTTCGTTCGTTCGTTCGTTCGTTTGTTTGTTTGTTTGTTTGTTTGTTTGTTTGTTTGTTTGTTTGTTTGTTTGTTTGTTTGTTTGTTTGTTTGTTTGTTTGTTTGTTTGTTTGTTTGTTTGTTTGTTTAATTATGTAAAAAAAACACCATGACGCAAAATTAATGTTTAATATTACATAATGCAGAAGTGTAAAAAACACATGTTGCTATTTATTTTGAGGATACAAAATAATTTAAAAAAATAGCTCAAGATATTTAAATCTACCGTGATTTCCCTGTTCGGGGAACATGCAAGAACTCCCAGATTCCCTTATACAGCATGACCTCGCTAAAATTTGATAATAAAAACGACTTGAACGTGTTCTCGTACTTCGGAAACGTCTTCTCGAATACTCGCGCTCGATATTCGAAAATGTGTTAAAAACCAATGTTTTTTTTCCACTGTGGCTTCCCATATGTACACATGGCTGTTCATATAGAAACACATATAACATTACAATACTGGTAGTTCGTCCCGCCGAAATTACACAAAATAAAATTCCTGTAGAAATTTTGGGGTAAAAGTAGTTTGCAACCTTTAATAACCTAATATGGGATCTTGAATTCAAAAAAAATGTTTGCCGAACCGTGTTTTAACTCTTTGAGCCCCAGAGACGCAAATTAACATAGCCACTATTGTCTAGGTAAAAATACGAGATTTACGCTTTGTGTATACAAATAAGCATATAAAATCATTCTGTATTAATAAATTAGTGACGTTAAAAGTATAAAAGGATACTTTTTTAGCTAACCCTTTGGTTACTAAAAGTTAAATTTATATTAAACACATTTTATATTTAATAGAGTAGGTCCCTACTATTTTTAGAACATTCACAAATCACAATTTACATTTGTAATAAATTATTATCAATGTCATGTTGTAGGTTGTCGATTTTTATTCAGCACTTTGAGCCCTTTAATCCATACATATTGTCCTTCAATTGATGAGAATAAATATAATCGGTTAAAACAGATAATCGGTTAAAACAAAGAACATAGAACATATAGGATACTGAAAATAAACTGTTAACTCATTACGAAATTACTTAATCGTGAGGTCAGGATTTCCTTTATTAACCTAATTTGGGTGTCCCGAATTAAAAAATACTCTTTGCCAAGCTCTGTTTTGACCCTTTAAACCCTAAAAGCAAAATTAAATAACCACAATTTGAAGGTGAAAATGAAATATATATGCGTTTTTCTTGGTATTGTATTAACACGTTTGAGATATAGCAAGATTATTAATTTATTAACCCTTCGGCTACTAAACTACATTTATATTTAACACATTTTATCATCTAGCATCGCAAAAAGGATTTTTTTTTTCAAATTAATCACAATACACAATGTCATGTGTAATATTTTATTATCAATAACGAGATTGCAAGTTCTCACTTCCTAATACAGACCATATAATTTTTCTAGAAAACACACTAGACAGTGTATCAAATAAGAAGCTGATATACAACATTGAAAATAAATTGCCAACTCTTCAGTAAATTGCTTAATAAGTGACATTTATAGGGTCCTATGTAAGAACATGTTCACTCATGTTTATTAAAAACTGAGAAAAACGTGTTTTAAGTTTTGGCCCAAGTGTAGTTATTACCTTAGAAATGCTCGTATGACATTGCTTTTTAGACGGGTTGATATACCACCTGACCCCAACAAAATTATAACAAAAGGTTTCTCAACGGTTTTCTATCCTACTGGATATAAACAAGTCTACCAAAATATGATCCATAAAAGTCTGAAAATCCAAGATGGCCGCCATTGGCCGTAATAATCGGTAAAACTATCCTAAGTTACCTAAACTTTTACAATTAAACCATGATACTTTTTCTATACATGTTTTTAAAAGTTGGGGAACTCATTATTTACAATAACATTATGGCATTGTCAAAAATCTAAGATGGCGGTAGGACTAGGGGGCAAAATCCAAGGTCAAAGGTCAAGTTAAAGGTGAAATAGAATTTTCCGACAAATAAAGGTAGGAACAATTGTAATATTTTTGTTCGGGTAATTTTAACTAGAAAATACATTCCTTATATTATTTTTATGATTCAAGGTCATCTTTAATGTCAAACGGTCAACCTCTAGGTCAAGTAATTGAAAAGATTATTTTTACCAAATTAAGCTAAGAACATGTGTAATACCTCATTTTCATGGTATTTTGACTGGTAGATTATTCTATGGTAGTATGTGTGTGATTCAAGGTGACCTTCAAGATCAAAAGGTCAATTTAAAGGTTTAATGCCTCAATATATATTTGTACACATGTCAACAAACATCATGTGTAATACCTCTTTTTGACCTGATTTTCACTGGAGAATCCATTTATGGTACCGGGTATTATTCTGGTGATTCAATAACATCTTCAACATGTTCAAGATAAAAAGGAAATGCCAAGGTCAAACGGTAAAAAATATTATTTCAATGGCGAAACTTTTAACAATTTATAACCATTTTAAGTCGACTGACCAAAATATGATTTTCAATAAGTAATAGACATGTCTTCAACATTTTTTTTTTTCAAATTGCATTATTTCATAATTGCTATCATTAATTCAGATAAAGACATGTATTTAGTACTCAGAATTTTTTTTACAAGCATTTATCTTGGAAAATCAAGTTTTTATACGATATAATATGCTTGATTTGTCTTCCCCGTGAGTTGTCTGAAATAGTTTTGCATTTTTTTGAAAACTTGTTAATGTCATATAATTACGTTATTGCAATTCATGACAGGTTGGCCCTATTTCTAAAATATTTTTTCTTGATAATAAAATAAAATATGTATAGGGGGCCTCGTATCTGAATGGTGTCCATAAATCACGGAGATCTCCGGGGCTCGTCACAAACGGGTTAAAAGGCAACGGAGAGGCTTAAAGAACGACGAAGCGGTGCTAAAGCGCGACAACACGGCGTTAAAAGGCGACGGAAAGGTGCCAAAAAGTATGCCCTGAAATGCGTAAAAATGCGATGAGGAGGCATAAAAATGCAATGTGTAAGTGTTAAATGATGACGAAGAGGCGCTAAATGGCGATGGGAAGTGTGGAAGGGTGATTGGGTGACCTTAGAGAGAATCTGGAGGCGTTCAAGAGCGACGGTAAAGCGTTGAGAGACGACGGGAAGGCATTGAAGGACATTTTATCGATTTAAAAAGAGATATTTGTATTTGTTATAAGTAATATTGTCAGGAATTTGACCTTAAAATTGACCTTGAAGGTCACCTAGAATCACCAATATAATGCCATAAAATGACTTTCCAGTCAAAATCACATGAAAATGAAGTATGGCCCATGTTCTTAGCTTTATCTTGATAAAATCACATTTTCGATAACTTGACATTGAAATTGACCTCTTAACATTGAAGGTGACATTGAATCATGAAAGTAATATAAGGAATGGTTTTTCTATAAAAAATTACACGTAGAAAAGGTATTACACTTGTTCTTATTTTCATTTGTTGAAAAATTATATTTTACCTTTAAATTGACCTTTGACCTTGGATTATGCCCCCTAGCCCTATCGCCATCTTAGATTTTTAACGCTGCCATAATGTTATTGTAACTAATGACTTTTACAACTCTTAGAAATATGCATTATTAACAAGAATCATGGTTATTGTAAAATTAGGATAGTTTTACCGATTTTCACAGCCAATGGCGGCTATCTTGGATTTTCGTACTTTTATGGGTCATATTTAGGACTTTTTTTTTGTCATTCACTATATCCAGTAGGATCAAAAACCGTTGAGAAATATTTTGTTATAATTTTTTTCAAGGTTCGAGTGGTTTTTTTACATATTTTATTTAGTAAATTAGTTAGTTAGCTAGTTAGTTATTTGGTTGGTTGGTTGGTTGGTTGGTTAGTTAGTTAGTTGGTTGGTTGGTTGGTTGGTTGGTTGGTTAGTTGGTTGGCTGGTTGGTTGGTTGGTTGGTTGGTTGGTTGGCTGGTTGGTTGGTTGGTTGGTTGGTTGGTTGGTTGGTTGGTTGGTTGGTTGGTTGGTTGGTTGGTTGGTTGGTTGGTTGGTTGGTTGGTTGGTTGGTTGGTTGGTTGGTTGGTTGGTTGGTTGGTTGGTTGGTTGGTTGGTTGGTTGGTTGGTTGGTTGGTTGGTTGGTTGGTTGCTTGGTTGCTTGGTTGTGGTTGGTTGTGGTTAGGGTGAGAGTTATGGTCCATGGTTAGGGTCGGGTAAGGGTTCCAGTACCTGGTTACCCATAAAACCGGCTATCGACCTGTCAACCGTATTCAAATCATAACTTAAAGGGTCCGACTTTCGTCTTCGTCACCCCTTCAAGGGCATGCCTTTCAATGTTTCCAACCTAGTGAACTGACCGAGGAGAAGAATAGCCTGATTTATTAAAAAGAAAACAATCATACTAATTGATAAAAATTATACCTCATCTAATGCATTTATTAATGTATAATCAGATCTTGACTTGAGTCGGATCCGGTAACCGTGGGGTTGTCCAGTGGAGCCTTCCCCAATCTACTTCTCACCAAGAGATCACGTAGATTTGGTCTCCTTTTAAATGTTGTTACGCACCGTTTATAAAGAATGTTCAGATGTTTTGCTTTAAGTTTATTGAAGGAATTCTTCACTAATTTAGCAATTCTTCACTAATTTAGCTGCCTCTGCCGCAGCTGCAGAGCGGGGAAAAACAAAGGGGGTGACGCCACCATCCTTAGGGGAATTCAGGTACCGTATTTAAGCCGAATGGATAATACGTTTTCAGGGCTAATTGCCACTTTCTGTCCGCTTCAAGTCGCCGAATCTTTTTTAGAGTTATGTCTCCCGTATTCTTCAATACTCCAAGAAACAACACTCTCAGATGGGTCGCCCTGCAACTCCCGGAGTTAAAGTGTGTGGCAACTGCTGTGTCCTTCCTGAGGCATACATTCGAATGATACATATGTTTATCCTTGTTCTGAAGGACAGCCCAGTGGTTGTGTGCACATTCAGGCTGTAAGGGACATCATCATATTAATACGCAATTCTGAATTTTTGTATTTTGTATTTTTTGAGTTGGTGCACAAAAATGAACCATTGTCAGAAAACAAGCACATTAAAAATTTGCGTGAATAATTCTTACCTTGCAAAAAATAAAATAAAATAGTCCCCACACAATACATTCCCAACACAAGTGGTGAGACCTCCACATGTGGCTAGCTGTACCTCACATATTTTCAATGACACAGGCTTTGTACACGCATCATTTCATAAGTACCGCCAGTTTCTCTGAGAAGCAAGTGCTGAGGACGACCCGCGGGAATATCAGGTCAGATGTCATTAAAATACGCATGTCAGAATTCAAGGGCCAAGTTTGAATAAGTAGAAATTAGGCCATTCATCATCCAGTGAGACGAAGCTAAATGCAGTAATCAGTTTATAGCTAGAAGGCCACATTTTTTATTAACGTTGTTTTTATGTTGGGCATGCATCTCGGATGGTGGCTCAACATTAAAACAGCTGAATTTTGCAACAAACATACAACGAAATCGTACCATTTTATGTCCATCCCTGGCAAAAATGCTCTCAAATATCAAAGCACCCCCTTTATTTTATTTTTGGATACCCCACTGGAGGGTGTTCTGACCAACTGGATGCAATCAAGCAATTAAACTTATACATCACCTAAATC
This sequence comes from Flabesymbios commensalis, assembly GCA_964017125.1. Classification (NCBI taxonomy): domain Eukaryota; kingdom Metazoa; phylum Annelida; class Polychaeta; order Terebellida; family Flabelligeridae; genus Flabesymbios; species Flabesymbios commensalis. Next base: position 77,887,027 of record OZ024904.1, on the reverse strand, counting down.
AGAGAGACACACACATCTTCAGCATGATCATGTGTCATTATCCAGACGAAAGCAATCTTGTCTATCAGAGAGCTGTCGGTGAGCTAGGCCAGGACAGCCACACATAACAGATGAGATTTTAGCAATTTTTGGAATGTTAAATAGCAGCCAGGTTTGGAAATCAGCGATGCTGGTGGCCGAGCCAAAATTTTTGCAAACCCTTAATTTCTGAGAATGTTCACTGGTGAAAAAGAAAAAATGTGAAAAGACAGACTGCTGACATGTAGGCCTATATTGAGCTCAGACGTCGACGTGTGATTAGACCAGACACGCGGATTTGAGTTTTTCAATGATACTAGTAATTGCTAAAAATTTCCAATCTCCGTATTGCAAAACAATATAAAAAGATTTTGAAGACATGTCAACCATTACTTTTTTATTAAACACATTAAATGATACATTCACGTGACCAACTTCCCACTACTAATAAAAAATACTTGTTAAACTACTTGAGCTGTATTGCAACATCAATTCTATTTATCAGGTTAGGTAAGATCACTGGTATAAGATCACTTGTGTTGTAGGCTATAATAAATCAATCCAGCTCCTCGGGACGGCTATGGTGGACAAACTTCATAAGATGGATTGTCAGATATTTCCACCTGTAACAAATAGACTAACGATACAAAATAATACACAAGTCATAGACTATTTTATTTATATCTATGACTGATATGATATTCCTTTGTATACATGTCTTACACACTGATTAATGAATAACTTCTTACACTTATTTTTTTATTATTTCGGATAAAAGTATTAAATGTGTATCATAGCTTTTAGTCTATAGCTATGCGTCTTGACTTGTTAATCAATATATTTAGGCCAGTGCAAAGTGATCATACCTCATCAATAAGTCCTCTGAAGAAGTTATCGCCTGGACTTTTTGAATCTCCGGTTAATCCTACTTGTACACCACAGTTTCTGGGTTCGATGCAACCTGAATAAAAAAAATCGTTATAAATAAATTAAACGTAAATAAAACAATCACAATAACAACAGCAATAATTTTTTGGTAATGGTTATATAAAAATAAATCATTTTTCTCTCACCATATTGTACACCCTCAGCAGCAGGTAAACAGCTTGGAGCTTCACCGCCACTTTGACATATCTGATAATGTGACACAGTTGTCACGTACAGCTTGAAAGATGGTGCGTCATATACCATAGCAGCGTAGTACCACTCACCAGGCATCACCTACGTGTAATATTTAACTTCATCAGATAATTAATTACTGAGGATAATCTGTCCACATGGACAAGTCAAGTTCTGCTCGCACATGTCTATGTCCTCTATATTTATTCCTGAATATAAATGATGTAATTTGATGGACAAGATGTCGTGGTATAATTAGGAATGATAATACAGCTCACATAATAATATGATTACTTTTCTATATTTTTTACTCAGAGAGGCATGACATCAATTTTTAGTCAGCTAGCCCTAAAGATCTGCACAAGTAGAAACATGTTGATCTGATTTTTTATTTTATGACATGGACAGTATTTCATTGTTAGTTGCACATTTCCATTAAGTGCTGCAACATCAAGATATACCTGACATGCACAATGATAAGACATAGACCACAATAGTAGTGTTTCACAATGTTATATTGTTCCCGCTTGAACTCTACATGTGTGAACTATCACAAATGGTAAACACACCACAGTAAATTTAAAACTTATAAGGTTTAATGAGGTATAATGAATTACAATGCAGTATACTCACTTGTCCTGTCATACAGATTTCCTCGTTGTTAAATCCATAAGTTTTAATTCCGGCGCAGACCACTCCTTCTTTCAGCCAGATATAGTAGCTGGGGCCATCATCAAAACAATCCCCATAAGTGACAAGGCCTTCTATGCGATTGAAAGGACCATGAGCATTGAACCATACAGATGCCGACATTGCACCTCCACCTTGACAATTTGCTGAATAAGCTCCATTCAAAGACCACGCCTTAAGATGACCGCCATTATTTTGTGAGCTACTGTAAAACATAAACAAAGAAATTGCTAATTGTTTTAAGATTGCACTTTGTGTATTTTTTAATGATTGACATTTTAAACTAAAAAAAAACAGTACTTACATGCGACCCACAAATAGACCAGCCTGGTTGAATGGACCTGATTCAACTAAAGGTACATCGACTGGTCCCTCTCTGGTTACGTGACCATGTCTACAGCTGTGATCTTGTAAGTCTCCTTCAAACGTGATGTCCAATCTACAGTCACAGTTTCCTAAAAAAACGACAAATACAACACAAATTACTTACCGTCAATTTGATGTTTTAACAATCATTCAATAGTAGAATCATTCAATCATCTAATAGTATAATTTACCTATAGATTCAGATACGTTCATCTACCAAAACGAGTGTTCGACAAATCACTTTCTGATAAAGCTTTAATTTTGCTGAATTCAAGTTTAAATTAGTACAATTTAACGATAAGATATGAAATTAAAAAAAAATACATATGGCTGAACACAGAATAACTAAGGCCCCTGTGATGTGATGAGATACATATCTATTATGCTTACCCGTTACGATACAAGTACATAAGGATTGGTTGAAAAGTCCCCCGCTTCCACAATCACCAGCCTGTTCTAGATTTCCGGACAGAAGATTCGTGATCCAGAATTTATTGTCATTGGGTTCAGATGCCACATAAGGACATGGTAAATCTGAAACATCGGAACTTAAGTTGTACAACTGCTCTGAACTTACTGCAGCCTAGGATATGGTAACACACAGTGGTCTGATAATCTACATAAATATGTAATATGCGATATGTTATCATTTGTGTGCTACGAGCATTAATGACAATATTAATAATGATACAATGCAACTGCTATGCAACCCGAATTTCGTAATAAATATAATTATGGACATTGTTTGAACTGAATATGTAGTTTACCTGCAAAAATATCTGTTATTTTGTATTTAAACGTTTGAATTCTAGAATTAGAATGTTATTACTGGAACGCATTTTATCATTGCAAAAGAGTGTACTTACCAAAAAAGGTATCGCTTCCTTCGTGGTCCACACAACCCGTCCTGTTGAGCTGCCAATCATGCACACATGGTATACCATATTCAGAGCTCTCAGAGCTGTACACTGTTCCAGGAGGACATTCCTGACGTATGGCGCGTTGGTTTGTATTTGTATTTCTGTCATGTTTACAATAGCCAGAAAACATGACAAAGACTGGGATCTGTGTCATTGATGTATCCAAATCCGTCTTCATCATAGTCAGTACAGCGGTAACATGGATCACCTCCTGTAGGAGCTGGAGCTGGAGTGGTCGTGGTGGCCATGGCAGCTTCACAAAGTAAATTACTCACCTCATCTACGTTCGTATCTAGCTCATCAAAATTGCTGATGAATGTGAAAAAGCTAGGTCTTGATGCTAGTATCATGAGCAGTGTGCTATTGACTTTGTTACTGACACCTACAGAAATGATGGTGGCGACCTGTTTTAACATATCAGCTTGTGGTATTGTCTCTTCTTCCTTCTTCGTGGGCTTGCCATCAGTAATAAGGAGTACAACATTCTCAACTTCGGGTCTATCGCCCATACTATTGGATGCAATTATATCTCTTGCTTTTTGGAAACCACACCATATATTGGTGCTGCCGCTGGCGAAAGGTATTGCCAGAACGGTAGAGCAGATATCTGCGTTGTTGGTGTAATCATCCAATTCAAACTCAATGTGACATTGGCTTCCGAAAATGACCATAGCAATTCTTGTTTTAGATAAAGAAACATCAAAAGCTTTTGAGAGCTCACAGACAAAATTTATCATACTAGGCCATCTTGCTGCAGTGATGCTTCCAGATCGATCCACTACAAATATCATGTCGACCACGGCGGTTTTACAGTCCACATCTGTAATTGAATAAAGTCAGTAATGAATATCATCTACCATCATAAGAGTATGATGAAACATGTTTAGAGAATGGGCCAGATACTGCCCACAAATATAGACAATTGATATTAGCATGAAAATAAATGTTGATTCTGTGATAAGTATGTAGGAACATATGAACAGCGACAAATAAAAGCAGGCATAATTATTCTTATCAATCTAGCAATTCGATGTTTTATAAAAAATATAAGTTAAAAAAAATTCCATAAAAATTAGAGATGATATGTTCAATTGCATATAATATGCTATTTTTTCAAAATGTATATTTCTTCCGTGTACCCGGGGTAATAGGTGTATTCTGAGGCTTATGTGATTTGATTTGATTTGGTTCTACATAATTATATGTGTTCATCATACATGTACGTACTAACGATATAATGGTATGTATGCTTGCATATTATTGTCGCTTTCGCCACAAATAATAGACACTACATGTATATTAACAATTTTATATCATTAGTGAATAAAAGTGAGGAATGGTTTGTAGTAATGCTGATTTTCTACCGAATGTGTTGATCAAAACTAAGAAGTTATATACCTGTAACGTTAGATTGGCTGTTCACAATAGAAACCAGCACCAGGCATATAAACACGCCCAGTATCTTCCTCTCCATATCTGTGAAATAAAAACACAAATTTGCTTGTAAATATAAAAATGATAAATCCTACTGGTGGGCTTGATATAATTGTCCAAGATATGCATTCAAAATGGAATTTTAAACTAATATTGATGTTTCCAGTCATACTGTGATGATTGCTGGTAGAATTTCTAATACTCTGAAATAATGATCCTATTGGCATATAGCCACTGCACTTACTTAGTTAGTGACTTCTTATTTCGAGTTGATCGCCAAATTGTATCTTTCGCCTGTCTCAGTAGAATCGGCTGATAAGTAAGTAAGTTTCTTGCTGGTCTGATCGCCGAGCGGTCATTTATATACTTGACCAGAGTCCATCCTCGTGTGACACTTAGTTCTTCGGTCACGCAATCCTTTCTCAGTATTAACATTCTGCGTACTACACACACATTTAAACACATAGGTAGATTTGTCGAGTCATAATTTGTCAGAACAAATACAAATTCAAGCGTCTCTATTTAGTATTCTTTTCTAAATCACCCCTGTATTATTGTAATACTTATATGATATTTATTCGACATTTAGTTAAATATTTCCCGACGTGTATAATTATAATTGATAATCAACTTCTTTAGTCATATATTGCTTTTAGATCAGAATGAGTCACTTATGTCAGATCTTGTCCAGAGTTCACGTAGTTAACATAATTAATGATCCCGCAAGCTCACTATGATCACTCATGCTAATTCCTAGAATCTCACTTAACATCCACAGGTATGTCTTCACACTACTCCTGTGTCAATGGAAAATGTTAGATAAGCAGCATCGTGGCATCAGCACTTTACTTTTAAACTCGTTCACACGTCAGGTATGCATGTGGCACTTGTGGTAAATGGGATCAATTAACCCCTGGAACAGCAAAAAGATCTGGATTGATGAAAAAAATAACAATTAGATCTAAATTAATTTCCTGCAGATAGTCTCTATCTGTAGAAAATCTGTATCTAATTGTTATAAGTCATATAATTATTTTGTCGCTTCACAATTAATTTATACATAATCTGTGATATAACTAACTATAAAAATATGTAGGCTATCCAGAAACTGATAGTGAAAGTATTAAACAGTGGGAGACAGATATCGCAAACAGTCAAACTGTCTTTTTTTGTCAATTTATTATTTTCAAGTTCACTCATGGCAATAACTATTATTATATATACAGGGCAGAGAATATAGGCAGTGGTGGGCAGTCTCAGCAAATGTCAATGTTTATACTGTAGCCATGTTTTTGTACTGAAAATACTCAGTTTTGTCCTTTTTATGTTGAGTTGGGCGGTGTGTCAGAGTGCTGGGTGCACGGCCGCCCAGCACCGCCCACCTTGGGCAGAACCCTACTCCAGAACCCTGCTCTATACTAGTATTATTTAAAGGTTTTATTGGTCTTGAGATGTCATACTTGTACATTAACCTTTATCCCGCTAAGTTAATTGAATATATTTCTCACCAACTTAAAGTTGTGTATCGCTACCGCGACCCATAACTTCAAGTGGGTTAAAATTACTTACTTTTGTTTAATTTGAGACCAAACATTTGCAAATTTTGATATCTAAACACGCATTTCTCTCCCAAATAACTGTGATTTCATCTGACAAAACGGGTTAAAAACGACTATGGTCGCGCTTAGTCGGTTAAGGTTTAACCCTTTTACCAAATTGTACTTGCTAATCAATTATGTTGTTTTCAACAGAGTAGTTAATGTAGTTAATATTTTTGCCATGGGGTGCTCGTTTTTTGCGATTTGTATTGTGGCACATACTTTGACAGTTATTTTTAAAATATATAATTTTATGACGCTTTTAACAGAAAATGGGGATTGCAAGATGAAAATGAAATAGACGAAACCGCCGATGTCATGAACTTTTCAGTTATGCAGTTCTCACGTTAGTAATTGCAATACAGCATAATTGTATCCATTTATACCGTAACAATTATCTGTGCGCTTTCTGACTTGCCCACATCGATGTCATTATCCCCTGTAACATGCACCCTCGGCTTTCAACCTTCTCTGCCCCTTCTGTGTTACGATGTCATGGTTGTCATGCATTACTTGATTTTCTTCCTACATGTAGTTATCTTTATCTTAACAAATTATGGCAACTTTATATAAGGCTTTTTAATTTAACGGCTACTTCGGGATTGTCAAGTCTATGGACTTTATGTTTTTTACTGAATTTTTCATGCTCTTAAATTTTACGTCCGAATTTTTTATATATTTTTTATATTTTCGTCAATCGCATTTTTCTCTTCCGTGGCGCCTTGTTCAGTTGTTATTTCGTCTGTAACTCCTCATCTAATCGTTGATTATGCCGTTAGAGGTAAATAAACATGGTTCTTATTTGAATTACGGGGCACCTAATCCTCAACACATTTCCACATAGTCCTAGGTGTGAGCACGCGACCTTAGTGAATGGGCGTTATTCAGGTGGAAAGTTTTAACCTTTTCAGCACGTAAACGTCAGATTTTGACGTCTAAAATTAAAACGCACTAAAAGAATAACATTTTTTTATAATAGCCGTAAACCCATAATACAGGTATTCAAATGAAGCGAAAATATCTAACTAAGACATTTATGATGATTTCAAATTAAAAAAAACAACTTTCGTTTCCATGGATTATGCAAAATATATCAGCGCCCCAAGGTATTGAACGAAACTGTTGTTTGTGAAGTCATTTTTCTCTTGCTAATTTTTGTGGGTGTGCATTGTTTAGCTGGATTTTTTTGTAATATCCTCTGTCCCCACACATCAAAGGTATCAACGCTTAGAGCACTGTATTAAAACAACTAGAAAAGAAGTTCCCGAACTCCGAGGTCCGGCTTTAGTCTGTTTTAGTGCTTTAGACAAAAATATGGCCTAATATTTTGTAAACATAGTTGTATTTGTTTTCCTCTTCTGCCAGAATCTTAAATGTCCAGGATATAATTTAGTCGGGTGCATATATGGTTTGACTCTGAAAAAATTGCCACAAAAAGTTTCTCAACGGTTTATTGTAGTATAGGGTGTGCTTAATAACAAAAGCTTACCATAATCTGATCACGTAAAAAGTATAATTTTTAAGATGGCGTCAAAGATGGCCGCCAAATTCTTAAAATTCCAATTATTTGCCCATTAATCATCCTGTCACTTGTTTTGGGTCTAATATGGTACATAAGGTACTTCACACACACCACAGTCAAAGTACAAGTTATAAAATCCAACATGGCTGACCAAAATGGCCGCCAAATGGCAAATATTGAAGGAAATAATAAGAATCATTTCTTACATCACTTCTTATCTACTATATTACTGCATGAGCTAGCTCAGATTGAGTAGGACTGTCGAAGTCCATTAGGCTTGACTTTAAAATTCGATTATACACTGCCTGGACATAAGAAACACGCAGAGTGACCTCAATATGTAGTCAAAAGTCACAAAAATCTATCAAAATTGAATCTTTGTTATATAGTCATTTGTATACTCAAATTGTCGGAAATTTAATACTGATTACTAATATATACCTTATATTGCTAAAACTGATATAGACAAAATATAACGCAAATATATGGGGACAAAGGGAAAAAAAGTAAAGGTGCAGGTTTATTATCTGATATCAAGCATTTCATTACATGTTTACCCCCTGGTCACTGAACCTGTTCATTCGTGTGTTATCTCAAACCCACGGAGAGCATACTATACAGTCCTGCAGCCATATCGGTGCATTGAACACAACATCGAAACAATGTCACAATATTGAGAGCGGAGAAACATGATATTTCTCTGAAAATCCTGCACCAAGCGGGATTCGAAACCGCACGACAATCAGTTATAATACATAACTCTTTGTTTTTCAATTAAAATGGTGTTATTTTTCGCCCATTTGTGATGCTAAAAGGGCGATGAATATACCTTAAAGGCGACGAGGAGGTTGTAAATAGCGCTGGGGATGTTCTAATGGCGACACAGGGGCGGTAAATGGAAGGCAAAAAGGTGGTAAAAGGCGACAGATGGCAGTCAAAGGGAGACATAAATAAAGGCTTTAAAAGATGACGGGGGGACGATAAAGAGCGACAAGAGGCGACAAAAAACACATTAAAAAGGCCACAGTGAGGCGACAAAACATGACTGAAAGACGTTAAACGGCGATTGGGAAGTGCTAAAGAGCACCATAGAGTGATTAAGGAGGCTTTAAAGGGCGATGGGAAGGCGTTTAAAATTGAAAATATACGCTAGAGGGCGATGGAAAAACTTGAAAGGGCTGCAGGGAGTACTATTATGTTTAATTGTATCTAAATGATTATTTCAAAATTGACATTCACCTATAAATGCCAACATTTAACATTTAATCTTGTTATTGATCTCTAATTGAAAAATATACCCCCTAAACCGATTCTTCGTGTTAAAGCTATCCAAACAGTGGTAAATTACCTAATAAATAATTAGGTAATAAAATAATTGCCGGTGGACCTGAGAATAGTTATTTGCACCAATCTCAGAAGCCATTTTGGGGTCCGTCTTTGATCTCTCGAGATTGTTGTCTTGATATCAGCCTAAAGGGCATCACATAGGCCTACATGTATAGGTGTGATAGGGGAAGAAACCACCGAGGAATAATGTTGAAGTTCAGGCTGGGCAATGATTGTTACACTGTGTAGTTTGGAATAAAGATAACAAGTATGTGTAAATAATATTGTTCTTTTAAAATTTACCATAGCGTTTGGCTCCGATACATGAGGTCATGGATATAATTATATCAAGCTAGTCGGACATATCAACATACATAGGAAAGAATAATATTCTCAAAAACGGTTTTATAGAGATGTTACAATTTGAGGTTTCTCTGCAAAATAGGGGTAAATTACGAAGAGACGTGCTGAGAGAATAACAATTTCTGAAGACGGCGAGTGTTATTAGACCAGGCAAAGAATATTTAATGTTTGCAGTCGGTGGTTACAAATATTGCTTCTTAAATATGCCAAGGGGTTCCAGAGATATTTAATTTTTTAGTTCCCACCGCTCAAGTTGGGCTAAATTAGGATAAGCTAAACAGTTAGATCTAACATTTCGAAAATGGGCCTAGTGACTAACCGGCCAAGACTTGAAATTTAGGACCACTGGTTTAAAATGCCCTAGAATATAATACAAAAGGATACACGGTCGACAAAGTTATACACTTTTGCAGGTAAACATGATAACAAAATAGTATTCTGAAATCAGGCAACATCCATCTTTTTTAGGTCTCAGTCGGATTATTGGAAGCCTTGACCGCAAAATAAATGATGACATAGCGGCCATTTCTATTATTTATTTCGATTTGTCATGACAATGGTGTACCCGGCTAAGCCAAGCTACTCACATTGCGTGGAGCTCGGCCGCACTGACGACCATTTTTCCACAGCTGCCCGTGTAAAAAAGACAGTGACTCCGCCTACCGGTAAGACGGTGGCGGTGTTGGCCCTAGTCAGCTAGCGCGCTCTGGTGATCACAGTAGAGCCAAGCCCGCTAAAACATGGCTTTCAGTGTTTCAGAGCCTTGCGATGTCATCAGGATAACAATGGTGTTGTACAGCATAAATTACAGAAAATGTTTGCTAGCACAATATATATACAAACAATGCTGAGTTTAAAAAAAAACATGCTATGACTGGCAGACAATAACATGTCTCTGAAGACCTCTGCTAAGATTGCCTACCACATATAATAACAATAGCAATAATAATTAGTGACATACATTAAATTATGATACATCTTATGTTTGAAGTTTATTAAAATGGTATATAGTTGATTGCACACGGGGTATTTTTAAAAGAATACCCTTTTGTGCAGATCGACGACCTGTACTTGTATCGACTAAATTGATAAAACTTGAAAAGTTACAACTAATTTTTCCATCAATGCAATTAAATAAAAAAACAGAGATCGTGCATTTTTCTACGGAAAAAAGGGGTAGTAGTGATAATTTTACACATCTATCTTTATAAGATATATCTGAGAAATCATTAACCCGTTTGCGACGAGCCCCGGAGATCTCCGTGATTTAGGGAGACTATTCAGATACGGAGATCTCCGGGTCCGATTGCATGAGATAACTATGACGTCATAAAATAATCTCGTTTCAGAAACAGTGCAGTAGCATAATAATCTCGTGTTGAACGGGTTAAGAATGCATTAAGAATTAAGAATGACGATCGTCAAAATCGTTTCAAAGCCGCTTTTTCTAACATTCTGGTATTCATACAATTAGCATATGATTAGTGTGACCATAATGTGGAGAACGTTAAAATGTTGCAGCTCTGAGTCAAAATAGCTGTAATATTAATGTTCTGATCGACATTGCTGTAATTTGCCAGTGATGGTCCCGGGTAGTAGGCCTAGTTATAATGTTATGTTTTACTATTTTTTCCGAATTTATTAAATAACCGTTATCTAAATTTCTTGGCTCAATTAGTCTATACATTTAAATAAATATTCCTGGAACCAGTTCGATTTAACCAGTTGCCCCTCAGCCTTACAAACCAGGCGCCAAGTCATAGGTGACGAGATGACGATACAGGGAGGAGAAGGCGACCCCTGGCGAATGTAGTCTAATTATGAAGAGCCACACTCTATTTGCGGACGACGCTTTGTTTGTTCGCTCGTTCTTTCGTTTGTTCGTTCGCTCGTTCGTTTGTTTGTTCGCTCGTTCGTATTTAGTTGGCTAGATAGTTGTTTGTTTGTTTGTTTGTTTGTCTGTTTGTTTGTTTGTTTGTTTGTTTGTTTGTTTGTTTGTTTGTTTGTTTGTTTGTTTGTTTGTTTGTTTGTTTGTTTGTTTGTTTGTTTGTTTGTTTGTTTGTTTGTTAACTACTTGTTCATTCGTTTATTTATTTGTTTGTTTATTTGCTCGTTCGTTCGATCGTTTTCTCACTCCTTCGTTCGTTCGTTCATTCGTCCGTTCATTCGTTCGTTCGTTCGCTCGCTCGCTCGTTCGCTCGCTCGTTCGTTTGTTCGTTCGTTCGTTCGTTCGTTCGCTTGTAGTTATTTAGTTAGTTAAGTAGTTTGTGCGTAACATTTTTTGTTCGTTCGTTCGTTCGTTCGTTCGTTCGTTCGTTCGTTCGCTTGTTCCTCCGTTCGTTCGTTCTTTCGTGCGTTCGCTATTATATCTACCCGTATATTTGTGGATGTGTAGAATTAAGACCGGTGTGGTAAACATGGTAAATATTTGATCCTAGCCTATTTGATGGAATTACTAGTTTCAACTTTTAAGAAATGAAAATGAAATGAATGGGGTTTTATGCCACCTTTTGTGCACATATAGGCTAAACTGGACACATGATTCGAAATTCCAGCCCTGGCGGTTTTAAAACTTGTAAGTGAATGAAAAACCCGAACATTTTACTAACAAAACCCGTTATGATTCAAATTTTATTTTTATTTGCGATACTTTTTTATTGTTTAATAGAATCAGTTCCAATAGGTCGTATAGTCTCGCCCGTAATAATATCAACATGTACAATAAAAAAATATCTTACACATCTCCGATACCCTTGTTAGGAATATGCGGAAGCGACATCCTTTCAGTACAAGTTTACCACGAATACAACACTAAGATGTGAGCTGAAATAGTTTGTCATCAGATAAAAGTGTGGTATTATACGTGCCTTCTATAAAATTATATCATGTGTTTTAATCAGGGTGATCGTTCTTAAACATAACTGTACAGGATATGTCACCTACTACAACAGCCTACAAACAAATATTCAGCACACAATAATATCTGATCCGTGACACATAGGCCGTACCATACCTATTACTGAACATTGCAGGTATATTTGAGTATTATGTATATGAATGACAACTGACGAGTTGAGATTCGAGCCATGTAAATCAAATGTGATAATTGGTGAGGCAGGTGACCAGCTACACTTTATAAGCTGGAATGTAAAGCTACCACCTTTTTTGTCTACAACTCTTTTGCTAGCCATGTTTTCAAAATATATATATGCAATTAAAACGTTCGGCTCTACTCCAAGTTAATGGAAGGTCACGCGCTTCATAGATAATTATTTTATAAATCAATATTCATAGTGTTTACTTAGTTTTATTGGGAGTCATCCCAATCAGACGAGTCTTGATTGGACTGAATTAGTTCATGTGGTAAAGACAAAATCAATTTTATTAAAGCATATCTCAATTAGAAATTATCGAATAGATAATTTTATGGGAAATATTACAAGGGCGATAAAAAAACATGTAAAAAATTATGTTTATCTTTCACCTAACATGATCATTTTAGCTTCGTTCAACCTGAGCATTTATGGAAACATTTTATTCGAACGAACTCATGAGATCAGCATTATTTCTAAAATGTAGATGTTTTTAAATTATAATGCTAGTGACCATGGGGATACTGTGATCAATTGCAGTTGAATCATTTTTTGTGCTCACTATTGTAATGCTTTGAAAGGATATAGAATAGCCGGTTCAAGACTGGTTCTCTACCTCGAATTTAAAATACAAGTGAATGACGACAGTGGTTAGCTGATCTCATCTATCATGTGACAAGCTGAACCAGTCTTTTATAGGTCGGGGGTATAATACTGGACTTGGTCCGAATAGCCTATAGTTAAAACTTTCGTTTTCTCTTATGATGTACTGACAACTTCCTTTTCAACAGATCAAAATAATCACTATTGTAATTTTCTCACTGTATTTTGAATTCTACAGTTTGCAGATAGATATTAATCAAGTGCGTTTTTTTATCCAACGTCATTGATCAATGATAGCTTTGTCATAACAGCCCCACTCCCCAAAACGTTGCCCATGCTGTTCATGCGGGTGGCAGCAAAAATCATGATGATCCACCACACTAGGCGCAGATACATTAAGCCACATTAAAAAAATAGTGATTGTGTTGAATTGTTGTAATAAAATGTCGTCTTTATTAACATTGTCTTGCTTACATCCGGATGAGCAGATCTTTTTTTAATTATATTTGTTGATAGTGTATTATTTAATTATATAGGCCTATACTATTGAAGAATGTTCTTGAAAATAATTATTTTTGTTTTGATCAGTTAATATGATAGACATCTGTTTTTATTATATTTGTCACCCCGGTTTCACACGCGCAGCAAAGGTTGACATCTTATCACCTCTTTATTACGAGATTCACGAAGCAAAGGGTTAAAACGTTTCAAATGTTATAAGGTCAAGTAAAGGCATAATATTCAATTAATTTTAAAATTATACTGGTTAGTGGTTATGAACTATTTTATTTACAATTTTTAGATATTGTTTTTTTTTTAAATTTTAATTGCCACTTTGTTTGTTTGTTAGTTCCAGGGGTTAAAAAATTGTATGCAATAATATTTTTAAATTACTATATTTAAGTCACTTTGAAACCTATATCGGGACATTTTCATCACCAAATTCATCTTTCAACATGAAACAAACTATAACATTATTAGTAGTAATTTTAGAGAATAAAGGGTAAATTATTTTAAAAATTGAAATATAGTATCTTCATTTGCTACGCTCAAATAGTTTTATAAGTTTTACTGTCAAATTTGTGATTTATGCCAATAAAATTGTAGATTGTATCTGTAAATCAGCTATTTTCATAGACTATTTTTTTGAGAATTTAGGGGTCAAAGGGTCGAAATGGAGCTTCGCAAACAGCATTTTTGCAATCAGCACACTCAAATTAGGTTAAACAGATTTCAAAACACTTTTACCCCAAAATGCCTTCGGCACTCATATCTCCCTATTTCGACCGGACTATAGTAAAGTATAACCAGGGCAGTAATTGTCACCGCGGTTATGATTCAATGCACTACTTTCATGATTTTAGGCTTGTTTTAGCTCAACATGGACTATGTCTATGGAATGTAGTGCTATGTTAGACAACATATGCCCGATGATCGACGCTGCTTATTTTTGTGAGAAAACGCTGTTATAATATCTCCAAAGCATGCATT